>JANJGN010002780.1:0-59407 GCA_026770705.1 Isurus oxyrinchus
CCCCAAAACCCCCCGAGACAATGTCCCCAAAATCCCCACCCCAAAACCCCCCCGAGACAATGTCCCCAAAACACCCCGAGACAATGTCCCCAAAACCCTCCCGAGACAATGTCCCCAAACAACCCCCCCCAAAACACCCCCGAGACAATGTCCCCAAAACGCCCCCGAGACAATGTCGCCAAAACCCCCCCGAGACAATGTCCCCAAAATCCCCCCCCAAATCCCCGAGACATTGTCCCCAGAACCCCTTCGAGACAATGTCCCCAAAACCCCCCCGAGACAGTGTCCCCAAAACCCCCCCCCAAATCCCCCCCGAGACAATGTTCAAAAATCCCCCGAGACAATGTCCCCAAAACACCCCCCCAAAACACCCCCGAGACAATGTCCCCAAAACCCACCCGAGACAATGTCCCCAACCCCCTCCCCAAAACACCCCCGAGACAATGTCCCAAAACCCCCCCGAGACAATGTCCCCAAAAACCCCCCGAGACAATGTCCCCAAAAGCCCCCCCAAAACCCATCCGAGACAATGTCCCCAAAACCCCCCGAGACAATGTCCCCAAAACCCCCCCGAGACAATGTCCCCAAAATCCCCCCCCCCAAAACACCCCCGAGACAATGTCCCCAAAACACCCCCGAGACAATGTCCCCAAAACCCTCCCGAGACAATGTCCCCAAACAACCCCCCCAAAACCCCCCCGAGACAATGTCCCCAAAACGCACCCGAGACAAAGTCACCAAAACCCCCCCGAGACAATGTCCCCAAAATCACCCGCCAAAACCCCCCGAGACAATGTCCCCAGAACCCCTTCGAGACAATGTCCGCAAAACCCCCCCGAGACAGTGTCCCCAAACCCCCCCCCCAAATCCCCCCCGAGACAATGTTCCAAAAACCCCCCGAGACAATGTCCCCAAAACACCCCCACAAAAACCCACCGAAACAATGTCCCCAAAACACCCCCGAGACAATATCCCCAACCCCCACCAAAACCCCCCGAGACAATGTCCCCAAAACACACCCCCAAAACACCCCCGAGACAATGTCCCCAAAACCCCCCCGAGACAATGTCCTCAAAAACCCCCGAGACAATGTCCCCAAAACACGCACCCAAAACTCCCCCGAGACCATCTCCCCAAAAGCCCCCAGAGACAATGTCCCCAAAACCCCCCCGAGACAACGTCCCCAAAACCCCCCCCGAGACAATGTCCCCAAAACCCCCCCGAGACAATGTCCCCAAAATCCCCACCCCCAAACCCCCCTGAGACAATGTTCCCAAAACCCCCCCGAGACAATGTCCCCAAAAACCCCCACAAGACAATGTCCCCAAAACACCCCCCCAAAACACCCCCGAGACGATGTCCCCAAAACCCTCCCGGGACAATGTCTCGAAAACCCCCCCGAGACAATGTCCCCAAAAACACCCACCCCCAAAAAACCCCCCGAGACAATTTTCCCAAAACCCCCCAAAAGACAATGTCCCCAAAACGACCCCGAAAACACCCCTGAGACGATGTTCCCAAAACCCTCCCGAGACAATGTCTCCAAACCCCCCCGAGACAATGTCCCCAAAACACCCACCCAAAACTCCCCCGTGACAATGTCCCCAAAACCCCCCGAGACAATGTCCCCAAAGCCCCCCCGAGACAATGTCCCCAAAAGCCCCCCCCAAACCCCCCCGAGACAATGTCCCCAAACCCCCCCACAAAACACCCCCGAGACAATGTCCCCAAAAACCCCGGGAAAATGTCCCCAAAACCCCCCTGAGACAACGTCCCCAAAAGCCCCCCGAGACAATGTCCCCAAAACCCCCCGAGTCAATGTCCCCAAAACATCCCCCCAAAACATCCCGAGACAATGTCTCCAAAATCCCCCCGAGACAATGTCCCCAAAACACCCACGCAAAACTCCCCCGAGACAATGTCCCCAAAACCCCCCTGAGACAATGTCCCCAAAAACCCCCCGAGACAATGTCCCCTAAATGCCCCCCAAAACCCCCCCGAGACAATGTCCCCAAAACCCCCCGAGACAATGTCCCCAAAACCCCCCCGTGACAATGTCCCCAAAATCCCCCACCCAAAATCCCCCAGAGACAATGTCCCCAAAACACCCCCGAGACAATGTCCCCAAAACCTCCCGAGACAATGTCCCCAAACAACCCCCCCCAAAACTCCCCCGAGACAATGTCCCCAAAACGCCCCCGAGACAATGTGGCCAAAACCCCCCCGAGACAATGTCCCCAAAATCGCACCCCAAACCCCCCCGAGACATTGTCCCCAGAACCCCTTCGAGACAATGTCCCCAAATCCCCCCCGAGACCGTGTCCCCAAAACCCCCCCCCAAATCCCCCCCGAGACAATGTTCCCAAAAAGCCCCGAGACAATGTCCCCAAAACACCCCCCCAAAAACCCCCCGAGACAATGTCCCCAAAACCCACCCGAGACAATGTCCCCAACCCCCTCCCCAAAACACCCCCGAGACAATGTCCCCAAAACCCCCCCGAGACAATGTCCCCAAAAACCCCCCGAGACAATGTCCCCAAAAGCCCTCCCCAAAACCCCTCCGAGACAATGTCCCCAAAACCCCCCGAGACAATGTCCCCAAAAACCCCTCCGAGACAATGTCCCCAAAAGCCCCCGAGACAATGTCCCCAAAACCCCCCCGAGACAATGTCCCCAAAAGCCCCCCACAAACCCCCCGAGACAATGTCCCCAAAACCCCCCGAGACAATGTCCCCAAAACCCCCCGAGACAATGTCCCCAAAATCCCCCCACCAAAGCCCCTCCGAGACAATGTCCCCAAAACACCCCCGAGACAATGTCCCCAAAACCCTCCCGAGACAATGTCCCCAAAACGCCCCTGAGACAATGTCGCCAAAACCCGCCCGAGACAATGTCCCCAAAATCCCCCCCCCAAACCCCCCCGAGACATTGTCCCCAGAACCCCTTCGAGACAATGTCCCCAAAACCCCCCCGAGACAGTGTCCCCAAAACCCCCCCCCAAATCCCCCCCGAGACAATATTCCCAAAACCCCCCCAAGACAATGTCGCCAAAACACCCCCCCAAAAACCCCCCGAGACAGTGTCCCCAAAACCCCCCCGAGACAATGTCCCCAAAACCCCCCCCAAAACATCCCCGAGACAATGTCCCCAAAAACCCCCGGGACAATGTCCCCAAAACCCCCCCCGAGACAATGTCCCAAAAAAACCCCCCCGAGACAACGTCCCCAAAACGCCCCCGAGACAATGTCCCCAAAACATGCACCCACAAACCCTCCGAGACAATGTTCCCAAACACCCCCGCGACAATGTCCCCAAAAACCCCCCACGAGACAATGTCCCCAAAACACCCCCCCAAAACACCCCCGAGACAATGTCCCCAAAACCCCCCCCCGAGACAATTTCCTCAAAACAACCCGAGACAATGTCCCCAAAACACCCACCCAAAACTCCCCCGAGACAAAGTCCCCAAAACGCCCCCGAGACAATGTCCCCAATACCCCCCCGAGACAACGTCCCCAAAACCCCCCCGAGACAATGTCCCAAAACCCCCCCGAGACAATGTCCCCAAAACCCCCACCCCCCAAAACCCCCCGAGACAATGTTCCCAAAACCCCCCAGAGACAATGTCCCCAAAACCCCCCAAAAGACAATGTCCCCAAAACGCCCCCGAGACAATGTGGCCAAAACCCCCCCGAGACAATGTCCCCAAAATCGCACCCCAAACCCCCCCGAGACATTGTCCCCAGAACCCCTTCGAGACAATGTCCCCAAATCCCCCCCGAGACCGTGTCCCCAAAACCCCCCCCCAAATCCCCACCGAGACAATGTTCCCAAAAAGCCCCGAGACAATGTCCCCAAAACACCCCCCCAAAAACCCCCCGAGACAATGTCCCCAAAACCCACCGAGACAATGTCCCCAACCCCCTCCCCAAAACACCCCCGAGACAATGTCCCCAAAACCCCCCCGAGACAATGTCCCCAAAAAACCCCCCGAGACAATGTCCCCAAAAGCCCTCCCCAAAACCCCTCCGAGACAATGTCCCCAAAAACCCCCCGAGACAATGTCCCCAAAACCCCTCCGAGACAATGTCCCCAAAAGCCCCCGAGACAATGTCCCCAAAACCCCCCCGAGACAATGTCCCCAAAAGCCCCCCACAAACCCCCCGAGACAATGTCCCCAAAACCCCCCGAGACAATGTCCCCAAAACCCCCCCGAGACAATGTCCCCAAAATCCCCCCACCAAAGCCCCTCCGAGACAATGTCCCCAAAACACCCCCGAGACAATGTCCCCAAAACCCTCCCGAGACAATGTCCCCAAAACGCCCCTGAGACAATGTCGCCAAAACCCGCCGAGACAATGTCCCCAAAATCCCCCCCCCAAACCCCCCCGAGACATTGTCCCCAGACCCCTTCGAGACAATGTCCCCAAAACCCCCCCGAGACAGTGTCCCCAAAACCCCCCCCCAAATCCCCCCCGAGACAATATTCCCAAAACCCCCCCAAGACAATGTCGCCAAACACCCCCCAAAAACCCCCCGAGACAGTGTCCCCAAAACCCCCCCGAGACAATGTCCCCAAAACCCCCCCCAAAACATCCCCGAGACAATGTCCCCAAAAACCCCCGGACAATGTCCCAAAACCCCCCCGAGACAATGTCCCAAAAAACCCCCCCGAGACAACGTCCCCAAAACGCCCCCGAGACAATGTCCCCAAAACATGCACCCACAAACCCTCCGAGACAATGTTCCCAAACACCCCCGCGACAATGTCCCCAAAACCCCCCACGAGACAATGTCCCCAAAACACCCCCCCAAAACACCCCCGAGACAATGTCCCCAAAACCCCCCCGAGACAATTTCCTCAAAACAACCCGAGACAATGTCCCCAAAACACCCACCCAAAACCTCCCCCGAGACAAAGTCCCCAAAACGCCCCCGAGACAATGTCCCCAATACCCCCCCGAGACAACGTCCCCAAAACCCCCCCGAGACAATGTCCCCAAAAACCCCCCCGAGACAATGTCCCCAAAACCCCCACCCCCAAAAACCCCCGAGACAATGTTCCCAAAAACCCCCAGAGACAATGTCCCCAAAACCCCCCAAAAGACAATGTCCCCAAAACGCCCCCGAGACAATGTGGCCAAAACCCCCCCGAGACAATGTCCCCAAAATCGCACCCCAAACCCCCCCGAGACATTGTCCCCAGAACCCCTTCGAGACAATGTCCCCCAAATCCCCCCCGAGACCGTGTCCCCAAAACCCCCCCCCAAATCCCCACCGAGACAATGTTCCCAAAAAGCCCCGAGACAATGTCCCAAAACACCCCCCCCAAAAACCCCCCGAGACAATGTCCCCAAAACCCACCCGAGACAATGTCCCCAACCCCCTCCCCAAAACACCCCCGAGACAATGTCCCCAAAACACCCCCGAGACAATGTCCCCAAAAACCCCCCGAGACAATGTCCCCAAAAGCCCTCCCAAAACCCCTCCGAGACAATGTCCCCAAAACCCCCCGAGACAATGTCCCCAAAACCCCTCCGAGACAATGTCCCCAAAAGCCCCCGAGACAATGTCCCCAAAACCCCCCCGAGACAATGTCCCCAAAAGCCCCCCACAAACCCCCCCGAGACAATGTCCCCAAAACCCCCCGAGACAATGTCCCCAAAACCCCCCCGAGACAATGTCCCCAAAATCCCCCCACCAAAGCCCCTCCGAGACAATGTCCCCAAAACACCCCCGAGACAATGTCCCCAAAACCCTCCCGAGACAATGTCCCCAAAACGCCCCTGAGACAATGTCGCCAAAACCCGCCCGAGACAATGTCCCCAAAATCCCCCCCCAAACCCCCCGAGACATTGTCCCCAGAACCCCTTCGAGACAATGTCCCCAAAACCCCCCCGAGACAGTGTCCCCAAAACCCCCCCCCAAATCCCCCCCGAGACAATATTCCCAAAACCCCCCCAAGACAATGTCGCCAAAACACCCCCCCAAAAACCCCCCGAGACAGTGACCCCAAAACCCCCCGAGACAATGTCCCCAAAACCCCCCCCCAAAACATCCCCGAGACAATGTCCCCAAAAACCCCCGGGACAATGTCCCCAAAACCCCCCCGAGACAATGTCCCAAAAAACCCCCCCGAGACAACGTCCCCAAAACGCCCCCGAGACAATGTCCCCAAAACATGCACCCACAAACCCTCCGAGACAATGTTCCCAAACACCCCCGCGACAATGTCCCCAAAACCCCCCACGAGACAATGTCCCCAAAACACCCCCCCAAAACACCCCGAGACAATGTCCCCAAAACCCCCCCGAGACAATTTCCTCAAAACAACCCGAGACAATGTCCCCAAAACACCCACCCAAAACTCCCCCGAGACAAAGTCCCCAAAACGCCCCCGAGACAATGTCCCCAATACCCCCCCGAGACAACGTCCCCAAAACCCCCCCGAGACAATGTCCCCAAAACCCCCCCGAGACAATGTCCCCAAAACCCCCACCCCTAAAACCCCCGAGACAATGTTCCCAAAACCCCCCAGAGACAATGTCCCCAAAACCCCCCAAAAGACAATGTCCCCAAAACACCCCCACAAAACTCCCCCGAGATTATGTCCCCAAAACCCTCCCGAGACAATGTCTCCAAAACCCCCCGAGACAATGTCCCCAAAACACCCACCCAAAACTCCCCCGAGACAATGTCCCCAAAACCCCCCCCGAGACAATGTCCCCAAAAACCCCCGAGACAATGTCCCCTAAATCCCCCCCAAAACCCCCCCGAGACAATGTCCCCAAAAACCCCCCGAGACAATGTCCCCAAACCCCCCCCGAGACAATGTCCCCAAAAAACCCCCCCAAAACCCCCCAGAGACAATGTCCCCCAAAACACCCCGGAGACAATGTCCCCAAAACCTCCCGAGACAATGTCCCCAAACAACCCCCCAAAACCCCCCCGAGACAATGTCCCCAAAACGCCCCCGAGACAATGTCGCCAAAACCCCCCCGAGACAATGTCCCCAAAATCGCCCCCCAAACCCCCCCGAGACATTGTCCCCAGAACCCCTTCGAGACAATGTCCCCAAAAACCCCCTGAGACAGTGTCCCCAAAACCCCCCCCCAAATCCCCCCCGAGACAATGTTCCCAAAAACGCCCCGAGACAATGTCCCCAAAACACCCCCCCAAAAACCCCCCGAGACAATGTCCCCAAAAGCCACCCGAGACAATGTCCCAACCCCCTCCCCAAAACACCCCCGAGACAATGTCCCCAAAACCCCCCCGAGACAATGTCCCCAAAAACCCCCCGAGACAATGTCCCCAAAAGCCCTCCCCAAAACCCCTCCGAGACAATGTCCCCAAAACCCCCCGAGACAATGTCCCCAAAACCCCCCCGAGACAATGTCCCCAAAATCCCCCCACAAAACCCCCCCGAGACAATGTCCCCAAAACACCCCTGAGACAATGTCCCCAAAACCCTCCCGAGACAATGTCCCCAAACAGCCCCCCCAAAACCCCCCCCGAGACAATGTCCCCAAAACGACCCCGAGACAAAGTCGCCAAAACCCCCCCGAGACAATGTCCCCAAAATTCCCCGCCAAACCACACGAGACATTGTCCCCAGAACCCCTTCGAGACAATGTTCCCAAAAACCCCCTGAGACAGTGTCCCCAAAACCCGACCCAAATCACCCCCGAGACAATGTCCCCAAAAACCCCCGGGACAATGTCCCCAAAACCCCCCCGAGACAATGTCCCAAAAAACCCCCCCGATACAACGTCCCCAAAACGCCCCCGAGACAATGTCCCCAAAACACCCCCGAGACAATGTCCCCAAAACCACCACCCACAAAACCCCCCGAGACAATGTCCCCAAAACCCCCCCTCGAGACAATGTCCCAAAATCCCCCCCCAAAACACCCCCGAGACAATGTCCCCAAAAACTCCCCGAGACAATGTCCCCAAAACCCCCCCGAGACAGTGTCCCCAAAACCCCCCCAAGACAATGTCCCCAAAAACCCCCCGAGACAATGTCCCCAAAAACCCCCACCCCCAAAACCCCCCGAGACAATGTTCCCAAAACCCCCCCGTGACACTGTCCCCAATACCCCCCACGAGACAATGTCCCCAAAACACCCCCCCAATACACCCCCGAGACAATGTCCCCAAAACCCCCCCGAGACAATGTCCTCAAACAACCCCCGAGACTATGTCCCAAAAAACCCACCCAAAACTCCCCGAGACAATGTCCCCAAAACCCCCCCGAGACAATGTCCCCAAAAACCCCCCCGAGACAACGTCCCCAAAACCCCCCCGAGACAATGTCCCCAAAACCCCCCCGAGACAATGTCCCCAAAACCCCCACCCCCAAAACCCCCCGAGACAATGTTCCCAAAACCCCCCCGAGACAATGTCCCCAAAACCCCCCACAAGACAATGTCCCCAAAACACCCCCCAAAACACCCCGAGACGATGTCCCGAAAAACCTCCCGAGAGAATGTCTCCAAACCCCCCCGAGACAATGTGCCCAAAACACCCACCCAAAACTCCCCCCGAGACAATGTCCCCAAAACCCCCCGAGACAATGTCCCCAAAACCCCCCGAGACAATGTCCCCAAAAAACCCCCCCAAAACCCCCCCAGAGACAATGTCCCCAAACACCCCGAGACAATGTCCCCAAAACCTCCCGAGACAATGTCCCCAAACACCCCCCCCAAAACCCCCCCGAGACAATGTCCCCAAAACGCCCCGAGACAATGTCGCCAAAACCCCCCCGAGACAATGTCCCCAAAATCGCCCCCCAAACCCCCCCGAGACATTGTCCCCAGAACCCCTTCGAGACAATGTCCCCAAAAACCCCCTGAGACAGTGTCCCCAAAACCCCCCCCCAAATCCCCCCGAGACAATGTTCCCAAAAACGCCCCGAGACAATGTCCCCAAAACACCCCCCCAAAAACCCCCCGAGACAATGTCCCCAAAAGCCACCCGAGACAATGTCACCAACCCCCTCCCCAAAACACCCCCGAGACAATGTCCCCAAAACCCCCACGAGACAATGTCCCCAAAAACCCCCCGAGACAATGTCCCCAAAATCCCTCCCCAAAACCCCTCCGAGACAATGTCCCCAAAACCCCCCGAGACAATGTCCCCAAAACCCCCCCGAGACAATGTCCCCAAAATCCCCCCCCAAAACCCCCCCGAGACAATGTCCCCAAAACACCCCCTGAGACAATGTCCCCAAAACCCTCCCGAGACAATGTCCCCAAACAGCCCCCCCAAAACCCCCCCGAGACAATGTCCCCAAAACGACCCCGAGACAAAGTCGCCAAAACCCCCCCGAGACAATGTCCCCAAAATTCCCCGCCAAACCACCCGAGACATTGTCCCCAGAACCCCTTCGAGACAATGTTCCCAAAAACCCCCTGAGACAGTGTCCCCAAAACCCCACCCAAATCCCCCCCGAGACAATGTCCCCAAAAACCGCCGGGACAATGTCCCCAAAACCCCCCCGAGACAATGTCCCAAAAACCCCCCCGATACAACGTCCCAAAACGCCCCCGAGACAATGTCCCCAAAACACCCCCGAGACAATGTCCACAAAACCACCACCCACAAAACCCCCCGAGACAATGTCCCCAAAACCCCCCCTCGAGACAATGTCCCCAAATCCCCCCCCAAAACACCCCCGAGACAATGTCCCCAAAATCCCCCGGGACAATGTCCCCAAAACCCCCCCGAGACAATGTCCCCAAAACCCCCCGAGACAACGTCCCCAAAACCCCCCCGAGACAATGTCCCCAAAAACCCCCCGAGACAATGTCCCCAAAACACCCCTGAGACAATGTCCCCAAAACCCTCCCGAGACAATGTCCCCAAACAGCCCCCCCAAAACCCCCCCGAGACAATGTCCCCAAAACGACCCCGAGACAAAGTCGCCAAAACCCCCCCGAGACAATGTCCCCAAAATTCCCCGCCAAACCACCCGAGACATTGTCCCCAGAACCCCTTCGAGACAATGTTCCCAAAAACCCCCTGAGACAGTGTCCCCAAAACCCCACCCAAATCCCCCCGAGACAATGTCCCCAAAAACCCCCGGGACAATGTCCCCAAAACCCCCCCGAGACAATGTCCCAAAAAACCCCCCCGATACAACGTCCCCAAAACGCCCCCGAGACAATGTCCCCAAAACACCCCCGAGACAATGTCCCACAAAACCACCACCCACAAAACCCCCCGAGACAATGTCCCCAAAACCCCCCTCGAGACAATGTCCCCAAATCCCCCCCCAAAACACCCCCGAGACAATGTCCCCAAAATCCCCCGGGACAATGTCCCCAAAACCCCCCCGAGACAATGTCCCCAAAACCCCCCCGAGACAACGTCCCCAAAACCCCCCCGAGACAATGTCCCCAAAAACCCCCCGAGACAATGTCCCCAAAACCCCCACCCCCAAAACCCCCCGAGACAATGTTCCCAAAACCCCCCGTGACAATGTCCCCAATACCCCCCACGAGGCAATGTCCCCAAAACACACCCCCAAAACACCCCCGAGACAATGTCCCCAAAACCCCCCCGAGACAATGTCCTCAAACAACCCCCGAGACAATGTCCCAAAAAACCCACCCAAAACTCCCCCGAGACAATGTCCCCAAAACCCCCCCGAGACAATGTCCCCAAAACCCCCCCGAGACAACGTCCCAAAACCCCCCCGAGACAATGTCCCCAAAACCCCCCGAGACAATGTCCCCAAAACCCCCACCCCCAAAACCCCCGAGACAATGTTCCCAAAACCCCCCCGAGACAATGTCCCCAAAACCCCCCACAAGACAATGTCCCCAAAACACCCCCCCCAAAACACCCCCGAGACGATGTCCCGAAAAACCTCCCGAGAGAATGTCTCCAAAACCCCCCCGAGACAATGTGCCCAAAACACCCACCCAAAACTCCCCCGAGACAATGTCCCCAAAACCCCCCAGAGACAATGTCCCCAAACCCCCCCGAGACAATGTCCCCAAAAGCCCCCCCCAAAACCCCCCGAGACAATGTCCCCAAAACCCCCCGAGACAATGTCCCCAAACCCCCCCCCCGAGACAATTTCCCCAAAATGCCCCCCCAAAACCCCCCGAGACAATTTCCCCAAAACACCCCCGAGACAATGTCCCCAAAACCCTCCCGAGACAATGTCCCCAAACACCCCCCCCAAAAAACCCCCGAGACAATGTCCCCAAAACGCCCCCGAGACAATGTCGCCAAAACCCCCCCGAGACAATGTCCTCAAAATCCCCCCCCAAACCCCCCCGAGACATTGTCCCCAGAACCCCTTCGAGACAATGTCCCCAAAACCCCCCCGAGACAATGTCCCCAAACCCCCCCCAAAACCCCCCGAGACAATGTTCCCAAAACCCCCCACAAGACAATGTCCCCAAAACACCCCCACAAAACACCCCCGAGATGATGTCCCCAAAACCCTCCCGAGACAATGTCTCCAAAACCCCCCCGAGACAATGTCCCCAAAACACCCACGCAAAACTCCCCCGAGACAATGTCCCCAAAACCCCCCCGAGACAATGTCCCCAAAAACCCCCCGAGACAATGTCCCCTAAATCCCCCCAAAACCCCCCCGAGACAATGTCCCCAAAACCCCCCGAGACAATGTCCCCAAAACCCCCCCGTGACAATGTCCCCAAAATCCCCCCCCAAAATCCCCCAGAGACAATGTCCCCAAAACACCCCCGAGACAATGTCCCCAAAACCTCCCGAGACAATGTCCCAAACAACCCCCCCAAAACCCCCCCGAGACAATGTCCCCAAAACGCCCCCGAGACAATGTCGCCAAAACCTCCCCGAGACAATGTCCCCAAAATCGCCCCCCAAACCCCCCCGAGACATTGTCCCCAGAACCCCTTCGAGACAATGTCCCCAAATCCCCCCCGAGACAGTTTCCCCAAAACCACCCCCCAAATCCCCCCGAGACAATGTTCCCAAAAACGCCCCGAGACAATGTCCCCAAAACACCCCCCCAAAAACCCCCCGAGACAATGTCCCCAAAACCCACCCGAGACAATGTCCCCCAACCCCCTCCCCTAAACACCCCCGAGACAATGTCCCCAAAACCCCCCCGAGACAATGTCCCCAAAAACCCCCCGAGACAATGTCCCCAAAAGCCCTCCCCAAAACCCCTCCGAGACAATGTCCCCAAAACCCCCCGAGACAATGTCCCCAAAACCCCCGAGACAATGTCCCCAAAATCCCCCCCCAAAACCCCCCCGAGACAATGACCCCAAAACACCCCCGAGACAATGTCCCAAAAACCCTCCCGAGACAATGTCCCCAAACAGCCCCCCCAAAACCCCCCGAGACAAT
Organism: Isurus oxyrinchus; assembly: GCA_026770705.1. Lineage (NCBI taxonomy): Eukaryota > Metazoa > Chordata > Chondrichthyes > Lamniformes > Lamnidae > Isurus > Isurus oxyrinchus. The sequence goes on from JANJGN010002780.1 coordinate 12,354, forward strand.
GGCCCCAAAACGACCCCGAGACAAAGTCGCCAAAACCCCCCCGAGACAGTGTCCCCAAAACCCCACCAATCCCCCCCGAGACAATGTTCCCAAAAACACCCCGAGACAATGTCCCCAAAACACCCCCCCAAAAACCCACCGAGACAATGTCCCCAAAACCCCCCCGATACAATATCCCCAACCCCCCCCCCAAACACCCCCGAGACAATGTCCCCAAAAACCCCCGGGACAATGTCCCCATAACCCCCCCCGAGACAATGTCCCAAAAAACCCCCCCGAGACAACGTCCCCAAAACGCCCCCGAGACAATGTCCCCAAAACACGCCCCGAGACAATGTCCCCAAAACCACCACCCCAAAACCCCCCGAGACAATGTCCCCAAAACCCCCCCTCGAGACAATGTCCCCAAATCCCCCCCAAAACACCACCGAGACAATGTCCCCAAAAGCCCCCGGGACAATGTCCCCAAAACCCCCCCGAGACAATGTCCCCAAAACCCCCCCGAGACAATGTCCCCAAAACCCCCCCGAGACAATGTCCCCAAAACCCCCCCGAGACAATGTCCCCAAAACCCCCACCCCCAAAACCCCCCGAGACAATGTTCCCAAAACCCCCCCGTGACAATGTCCCCAATACCCCCCACGAGACAATGTCCCCAAAACACCCCCCCAAAACACCCCCGAGACAATGTCCCCAAAACCCCCCCGAGACAATGTCCTCAAACCCCCCCGAGACAATGTCCCAAAAAACCCACCCAAAACTCCCCCGAGACAATGTCCCCAAAACCCCCCGAGACAATGTCCCCAAAACCCCCCCGAGACAACGTCCCCAAAACCCCCCCGAGACAATGTCCCCAAAACCCCCCCGAGACAATGTCCCCAAAACCCCCACCCCCAAAACCCCCCGAGACAATGTTCCCAAAACCCCCCCGAGACAATGTCCCCAAAATCCCCCACAAGACAATGTCCCCAAAAGACCCCCCAAAACACCCCCGAGACGATGTCCCCAAAACCCTCCCGAGACAATGTCTCCAAAACCCCCCCGAGACAATGTGCCCAAAACACCCACCCAAAACTCCCCCGAGACAATGTCCCCAAAACCCCCCAGAGACCATGTCCCCAAAACCCCCCCGAGACAATGTCCCCAAAAGCCCCCCCCCAAAACCCCCCCGAGACAATGTCCCCAAAACTCCCCGAGACAATGTCCCCAAAACCCCCCCGAGACAATTTCCCCAAAATCCCCCACCAAAACCCCCCCGAGACAATGTCCCCAAAACACCCCCGAGACAATGTCCCCAAAACCCTCCCGAGACAATGTCCCCAAACACCCCCCCCAAAAACCCCCGAGACAATGTCCCCAAAACGCCCACGAGACAATGTCGCCAAAACCCCCCCGAGACAATGTCCCCAAAATCCCCCCCCAAATCCCCCCGAGACATTGTCCCCAGAACCCCTTCGAGACAATTTCGCCCAAACCCCCCTGAGACAATGTCCCCAAAACACCCCCCCAAATCCCCCCCGAGACAATGTTCCCAAAACCCCCCCAAGACAATGTCCCAAAACACCCCCCCCAAAAACCCCCGAGACAATGTCCCCAAAACCCTCCCGAGACAATGTCCCCAAACCCTCCCCCCAAAACACCCCCGAGACAATGGCGCCAAAAACCCCCGGGACAATGTCCCCAAAACCCCCCCGAGACAATGTCCCTAAAATCTCCCCCGAGAAAACGTCCCCAAAACGGCCCCGAGACAATGTCCCCAAAACCCATCCGAGACAATGTCCCCAAAACCCCCACCCCCAAAACCCCCCGAGACAATGTTCCCAAAACCCCCCCGCAACAATGTCCCCAAAACCCCCCACGAGACAATGTCCCCAAAAACCCCCCGAGACAATGTCCTCAAAACCCCCCCGAGACAATGTCCCCAAAACACCCACCCAAAACTTCCCCGAGACAATGTCCCCAAAACACCCCGAGACAATGTCCCCAAAACACCCCCGAGACAACGTCCCAAAAAACCCCCCCGAGACAATGTCCCCAAAAACCCCCGAGACAATGTCCCCAAAAACCCCACCCCCAAAACCCCCCGAGACAATGTTCCCAAAACCCCCCACAAGACAATGTCCCCAAAACAACCCCCAAAACACCCCCGAGACGATGTCCCCAAAACCCTCCCGAGACAATGTCTCCAAAACCCCCCCGAGACAATGTCCCCAAAACACCCACCCAAAACTCCCCCGAGACAATGCCCATAAACCCCCCGAGACAATGTCCCCAAAAGCCCCCCCCAAAACCCCCCCGAGTCAATGTCCCCAAAAACCCCCCCAAAAAACACCCCGAGACAATGTCCCCAAAAACCCCCGAGACAATGTCCCCAAAACCCCCCTCAAAACACCCCCGAGACAATGTCCCCAAAAACCCCCGGGACAATGTCCCCAAAACCCCCCCGAGACAATGTCCCCAAAAAACCCCCCCGAGACAACGTCCCCAAAACGCCCCCGAGACAATGTCCCCAAAACCCCCCCGAGACAATGTCCCCAAATCCCCCACCCCCAAAACCCCCCCGAGACAATGTACCCAAAACCCCCCCGCGACAATGTCCGCAAAACCACCCACGAGACAATGTCCCCAAAACACCCCCCCTAAACACCCCCGAGACAATGTCCCCAAAACACCCCCTAGACAATGTCCTCAAAACCCCCCAGAGACAATGTCCCCAAAACCCCCCTGAGACAACGTCCCCAAAACCCCCCCCGAGACAATGTCCCCAAAAACACCCCGAGACAATGTCCCCAAAATCCCCATCCCCAAAACCCCCCGAGACAATGTTCCCAAAACCCCCCCGAGACAATGTCCCCAAAACCCCCCACAAGACAATGTCCCCAAAACACCCCCCCAAAACACCCCCGAGACGATGTTCAAAACCCTCCCGAGACAATGTCTCGAAAACCCCCCCGAGACAATGTCCCCAAAACACCCACACAAAACACCCCCGAGACAATGTCCCCAAAAAGCCCCCGAGACAATGTCGCCAAAACCCCCCCGAGACAATGTCCCCAAACCCCCCCAAAACACACCCGAGACAATGTCCCCAAAAAACCCCGGGACAATGTCCCCAAAACCCCCCTGAGACAACGTCCCCAAAAGCCCCCCGAGACAATGTCCCCAAAACCCACCCGAGACAATGTCCCCCAAACCCCCCCGAGACAATGTCCTCAAAACCCCCCCGAGACAATTTCCCCAAACCCACCCCCAAAACACCCCTGAGACAATGTCCCCATAAACCCCCGGACAATGTCCCCAAAACCCCCCTGAGACAACGTCCCCAAAAGCCCCCCGAGACAATGTCCCCAAAACACCCCCGAGACAATGTCCCCAAAACCCTCCCGAGACAATGTCCTCAAAACCCCCCCGAGACAATGTCCCCAAAACACCCACCCAAAACTCCCCCGAGACAATGTCCCCAAAACGCCCCCGAGACAATGTCCCCAAAACCCCCCCGAGACAACGTCCCCAAAAACCCCCCGAGACAATGTCCCCAAAACCCCCCCCGAGACAATGTCCCCAAAACCCCCACCCCCAAAACCCCCCGAGACAATGTTCCCAAAACCCCCCCGAGACAATGTCCCCAAAAACCCCCACAAGACAATGTCCCCAAAACACCCCCACAAAACACCCCCGAGACGATGCCCCCAAATCCCCCCCGAGACAATGTTCCCAAAAACGCCCCGAGACAATGTCCCCAAAACACCCCCCCAAAAACCCCCGAGACAATGTCCCCAAAACCCCCCCAAAACACCCCCAAGACAATGTCCCCAAAACCCCCCCGAGACAATGTCCCCAAAAACCCCCCGAGACAATGTCCCCAAAACCCCCCCTCAAAACCCCCCCGAGACAATGTCCCCAAAACCCCCCAAGACAATGTCCCCAAAACCCCCCCGAGACAATGTCCCCAAAATCCCCCCCCAAAACCCCCCCGAGACAATGTCCCCAAAACCCCCCCGAGACAATGTCCCCAAAACCCTCCCGAGACAATGTCCCCAAACAACCCCCCCAAAACCCTCCCGAGACAATGTCCCCAAAACACCCCCGAGACAAATTCGCCAAAACCCCCCCGAGACAATGTCCCCAAAAACCCCCCCCAAACCCCCCCGAGACATTGTCCCCAGAACCCCTTCGAGACAATGTCCCCAAAACCCCCCCGAGACAGTGTCCCCAATACCCACCCCCAAATCCCCCCCGAGACAATGTTCCCAAAAACCCTCCGAGACAATGTCGCCAAAACACCCCCACAAAAACCCCCCGAGACAATGTCCCCAAAACCCCCCGAGACAATGTCCCCAACCCCTCCCCCAAAACACCCCCGAGACAATGTCCCCAAAAACCCCGGGACAAGGTCCCCAAAACCCCCCCGAGACAATGTCCCAAAAAACCCCCCCGAGACAACGTCCCCAAAACGCCCCCGAGACAATGTCCCCAAAACACCCCCGAGACAATGTCCCCAAAACCCCCACCCCCAAAACCCCCCGAGACAATGTTCCCAAAACCCCCCCGCGACAATGTCCCCAAAACCCCCCACGAGACAATGTCCCCAAAACACCCACCCAAAACACCCCCGAGACAATGTCCCCAAAACACCCCCGAGACAATGTCCTCAAAAACCCCCGAGACAATGTCCCCAAAACACCCACCCAAAACTCCCCCGAGACAATGTCCCCAAAACCCCCCAGAGACAATGTCCCCAAAACCCCCCCGAGACAACGTCCCCAAAACCCCCCCCGAGACAATGTCCCCAAAACCCCCCCGGGACAATGTCCCCAAAATCCCCACCCCCAAAACCCCCCGAGACAATGTTCCAAAAACCCCCCCGAGACAATGTCCCCAAAACCCCCCACAAGACAATGTCCCCAAAACACCCCCCCAAAACACCCCCGAGACGATGTCCCCAAAACCCTCCCGGGACAATGTCTTGAAAACCCCCCCGAGACAATGTCCCCAAAACAGCCACCCAAAACCCCCCCGAGACAATGTCCCCAAAAAGCCCCCGAGACAATGTCGCCAAAACCCCCCCGAGACAATGTCCCCAAAATTCGCCCCCAAACACCCCCGAGACATTGTTCCCAGAACCCCTTCGAGACAATGTCCCCAAAACCCCCCCGAGACAATGTCCCCAAAACCCCCCCCAAATCCCCCCCGAGACAATGTTCCCAAAACCCCCCCGAGACAATGTCCCCAAAACACCCCCCAAAAACCCCCGAGACAATGTCCCCAAAACACCCCCCGAGACAATGTCCCCAAATCCACCCCATAACACCCCCGAGACAATGTCCCCAAAATCCCCCATGACAATGTCCCCAAAACCCCCCTGAGACAACGTCCCCAAAAGCCCCCCGAGACAATGTCCCCAAAACACCCCCGAGGCAATGTCCCCAAAACCCCCCGAGACAATGTCCCCAAAAAACCCCCCAAAACCCCCCCGAGACAATGTCCCCAAAACACCCCCGAGACAATGTCCCCAAAACCCCCCGAGACAATGTCCCCAAAACCCCCCCCAAAACCCCCCCGAGACAATGTCCCCAAAACCCCCCCGAGACAATGTCCCCAAAAACCCCCCCGAGACAATGTCCCCAAAAGACCCCCCAAAACCCCCCCAAGACAATGTCCCCAAAACCACCCCGAGACAATGTCCCCAAAACCGCCCCTGAGACAATGTCCCCAAAACCCCTCCCCAAAACCTCGAGACAATGTCCCCAAAACCCACCCCGAGACAATGTCCCCAAAACCCCCACCCCCAAAATCCCCCCGAGACAATGTCTCCAAAACAGCCTCGAGACAATGTCCCCAAAACCCCCCGAGACAATGTCCCCAAAATCCAAACCCAAAACCCCCCTGAGACAATGTCCCCAAAACCCCGCCGAGACAATTTCCCCAAAATCCCATCCACAAACCCCCCCGAGACAATGTCCCCAAAACCCCCCCGAGACAAAGTCATCAAAACCCCCCCGAGACAATGTCCCCAAAACACCCCCCCCAAAACTCCCCCGAGACAATGTCCCCAAAACCCCCCGAGACAATGTCCCCAAAACCCGCCCGAGACAATGTCCCCAAAACCCCCCCCAAAACCCTCCCGAGACAATGTCCCCAAAACGCCCCCGAGACAATGTCGCCAAAACCCCCCGAGACAACAAAATCCCCCCCCAAACCCCCCCGAGACATTGACCCCAGAACCCCTTCGAGACAATGTCCCGAAAACCCGTCCGAGACAATGTCCCCAAAACCCCCCCCAAAATACCCCCCGAGACAATGTTCCCAAAACCCCCCCGAGGCAATGTCCCCAAAAACCCTCCCCAAAACACCCCGAAGACAATGTCCCCTAAAAACCCCGAGACAATGTCCCCAAACCCGCCCCCCCAAAACACCCCCGAGACAATGTCCCCAAAAACCCCTGAGACAATGTCCCCAAAACCCCCCCGAGACAAAGTCCCCAAAACCCCCCCGAGACAATGTCCCCAAAATCCCCCCCCCCAAAACCCCCCCGAGACAATGTCCCCAAAACCCCGCCCCCAAAACCCCCCCGAGACAATGTCCCCAAAACGCGCCCGAGACAATGTCGCCAAAACCCCCCCCCAGACAATGTCCCCAAAATCCCCCCCCAAACCCCGCCGAGACATTGTCCCCAGAACCCCTTCGAGACAATGTCCCCAAAACCCCCCCGAGACAATGTCCACAAAACGCGCCCACCAAAATATCCCCTGAGACAATGTTCCCAAAACCCCCCCGAGACAATGTCCCCAAAAACCCACCCCCAAAACACCCCCGAGACAATGTCCCCAAATCCCCCCCGAGACAATGTCCCTAAACCGCCCCCCCAAAACAACCCAGAGAAAATGTACCCATAACCCCCTCGAGACATTGTCCCCAAAACCCCCCCGAGACAACGTCCCCAAAACCCCCCCGAGACAATGTCCCCAAAACACCCCCGAGACAATGTCCCCTAAACCCGCACCCCCAATACCCCCCGAGACAATGTTCCCAAAACCCCCCCGAGACAATGTCCCCAAAAACCCCCCGAGACAATGTCCCCAAAAGCCCCCCCCAAAACCCCCCCGAGACAATGTCCCCAAAACCCCCCCGAGACAATGTCCCCAAAATCCCCGAGACAATGTCCCCAAAACCCACCCCCCCCAAAACCCCCCCGAGACAATGTCCCCAAAACCCCCCCGAGACAATGTCCCCAAAACCCCCCCGAGACAATGTCCCCCAAAAACTCACCCAAAAACCCCCCCGAGACAATGACCCCAAAACGCCCCCTAGACAATGTCCCCCAAAACCGCCCCGAGACAATGTCCCCAAAACCCCACCCCCAAACACCCCGAAACAATGTTCCCAAAACCCCCCCACAAAAACCCCCCCAAGACAATGTCACCAAAACACCCCCGAGGCAATGTCCCCAAAACCCCACCCCAAAAACCCCCTCGAGACAATGTCCCCAAAACCCCCCGAGACAAATGTCCCCAAAACCACCCCGAGACAATGTCCCCAAAACCCCCCCAAAACACCCCCGAGACAATGTCCCCAAAACCCCCGCCCAAAAACCCCCGAGACAATGCGCCCAAAACCACCCTGAGACAATGTCCCCAAAACCCCCCCCCAAAACCCCCCCGAGACAATGTCCCCAAAACACCCCTTAGACAATGTCCCCAAAACACCCGTCCAAAAACCCCCGAGACAATGTGCCCAAAACCACCCCGAGACAATGTCCCCAATACCCCCCCGAGACAATGTCCCCAAAACGCCCCCCCAAAACACCCCCGAGACAATGTCCCCAAAACCCCCCCGAGACAATGTCCCCAAAGCCCCCCCGAGACAATGTCCCCAAACCCCCCCCAAAACCCCCCCGAGACAATGTCCCCCAAAACCCCCCCGAGACAATGTCCCGAAAACCCCCCACGAGACAATGTCCCCAAAACACCCCCCTCAAAACCCCCCCGAGACAATGTCCCGAAAACAACCCCGAGACAATGTCCCCAAAACCCCCCCGAGACAATGTCCCCAAAACCCCCCCGAGACAATGTCCCCAAAAGCCCCCGAGACAATGTCCCCAAAACCCCCCCCCACAAACCCCCCCCGAGACAATGTCCCCAAAATCCCCCCCAAGACAATGTGCCCAAAATCCCCGCCCAAAACCCCCCCCAGACAATGTCCCCAAAACCCCCCCAAGACAATGTCCCCAAAACCCCCCCGAGACAATGTCCCCAAAACGCCCCCCCAAAACCCCCCTGAGACAATTTCCCTAAAACACCCCCGAGACAATGTCCCCAAAACTCCGCTGAGACAATGTCCCCAAAACCCCTCCCAAAACCCCCCCCGAGACAATGTCCCCAAAACCCCCCCGAGACAATGTCCCCAAAATCCCCCACGAGACAATGTCCCCAAAACACCCCCCTCAAAAACCCCCCGATACAATGTCCCCAAAACACCCCCGAGACAATGTCCCCAAAACCCCCCCGAGTTAATGTCCCCAAAAACCCCCCCCAAAACCCCCCCAAGACAATGTCCCCAAAACCACCCCGAGACAATGTCCCCAAAACACCCCGAGACAATGTCCCCAAAAAACCCCCACAAAACCCCACCGAGACAATGTCCCCAAAACACCCCCCGAGACAATGTCCCCAAAACCCCCAACCCCAACCCCCCCCGAGACAATGTCCCCAAAACCCCCCCGAGACAATGTCCCCAAAATCCACCCCCAAAAACCCCTGAGACAATGTCCCCAAAACCCCGCCGAGACAATGTCCCCAAAATCCCTTCCCCAAAAACCCCCCGAGACATTGTCCCCAAAACCCCCCCGAGACAAAGTCATCAAAACACCCCCGAGACAATGACCCCAAACCCCCCCCAAAACCCCCTCGAGACAATGTCTCCAAAGACCCCCCGAGACAATGTCCCCAAAACCCCCCTGAGACAATGTCCCCAAAATCCACCCCCCCCAAAACCCCCCCGAGAAAATGTCCCCGAAACAATGTCCCCAAAACCCTCCAGAGACAATGTCCCAAAACCCCCCCCGAGACAATGTCCCCAAAACGCCCCCGAGACAATGTCGCCCAAACCCCCCCGAGACAATATCACCAAAATCCCCCCCGAGACATTGTCCCCAGAACCCCTTCGAGACAATGTCCCCAAAACCCCCCCCAAAACCCCCCCGAGACAATGTCCCCAAAACCCCCCCGAGACAATGTCCCAAAAACCCCCCACGAGACAATGTCCCCAAAACACCCCCCTCAAAACCCCCCCGAGACAATGTCCCGAAAACAACCCCGAGACAATGTCCCCAAAACCCCCCCGAGACAATGTCCCCAAAACCCCCCCGAGACAATGTCCCCAAAACCCCCCGAGACAATGTCCCCAAAACCCCCCCCACAAACCCCCCCGAGACAATGTCCCCAAAATCCCCCCCGAGACAATGTGCCCAAAATCCCCGCCCAAAACCCCCCCCAGACAATGTCCCCAAAACCCCCCCAAGACAATGTCCCCAAAACCCCCCCGAGACAATGTCCCCAAAACGCCCCCCCAAAACCCCCCCGAGACAATTTCCCCAAAACGCCCCCGAGACAATGTCCCCAAAACCCCGCTGAGACAATGTCCCCAAAACCCCTCCCAAAACCCCCCCCGAGACAATGTCCCCAAAACCCCCCCGAGACAATGTCCCCAAAATCCCCCACGAGACAATGTCCCCAAAACACCCCCCTCAAAAACCCCCCGATACAATGTCCCCAAAACACCCCCGAGACAATGTCCCCAAAACCCCCCCGAGTTAATGTCCCCAAAAACCCCCCCCAACGCCCCCCCAAGACAATGTCCCCAAAACCACCCCGAGACAATGTCCCCAAAACACCCCGAGACAATGTCCCCAAAAAACCCCCACAAAACCCCACCGAGACAATGTCCCCAAAACACCCCCCGAGACAATGTCCCCAAAACCCCCAACCCCAACCCCCCCCCGAGACAATGTCCCCAAAACCCCCCCGAGACAATGTCCCCAAAATCCACCCCCAAAAACCCCTGAGACAATGTCCCCAAAACCCCGCCGAGACAATGTCCCCAAAATCCCTTCCCCAAAAACCCCCCGAGACAATGTCCCCAAAACCCCCCCGAGACAAAGTCATCAAAACACCCCCGAGACAATGACCCCAAACCCCCCCCAAAACCCCCTCGAGACAATGTCTCCAAAGACCCCCCGAGACAATGTCCCCAAAACCCCCCTGAGACAATGTCCCCAAAACCCTCCAGAGACAATGTCCCAAAACCCCCCCCGAGACAATGTCCCCAAAACGCCCCCGAGACAATGTCGCCCAAACCCCCCCGAGACAATATCACCAAAATCCCCCCCGAGACATTGTCCCCAGAACCCCTTCGAGACAATGTCCCCAAAACCCCCCCGAGACAATGTCCCCAAAAAACCCCCCAAATCCCCCCCGAGACAATGTTCCCAAAACCCCCCCAAGACAATGTCCCCAAAACACCCACCCACAAAAACCCCCTGAGACAATGTTCCCAAAACCCCCCCGAGACAATGTCCCCAAAACCCCCCACGCGACAATGTCCCCAAAACATTCCCCAAAACACCCCCAAGACGATGTCCCCAAAACCCTCCCGAGACAATGTCCCCAAAACCCCCACGAGACAATGTCCCAAAAACACCCACCCAAAACTCCCCCGAGACAATGTCCCCAAAAACCCCCGAGACAATGTCCCCAAAACCCCCCCGAGACAATGTCCCCAAAAGCACCCCCAAAACCCCCCCGAGACAATGTCCCCAAAACCCACCCGAAACAATGTCCCCAAAACACCCCACGAGACAATGTCCCCAAAACCCCCCCGAGACAATGTCCCCAAAACACTCCCCCAAAACCCCCACGAGACAAAGTCCCCAAAACCCCCGTAGACAATGTCCCCAAAACCCCCCCGAGACAATGTCCCCAAAACACCCCCCAAAACCCCCCCGAGACAAAGTCCCCAAAACCGCCCCGAGACAATGTCCCCAAAACCCCTCTCCCAAACCCCACGAGACAATGTTCCCAAAACCCCCCCGAGACAATGTCCCCAAACCCCCCCCACCAAAACCCCCCCCGAGACAATGTCCCCAAAACCCCCCCGAGGCATTGTCCCCAAAACCCACCCCCCCAAAACCCCCCCGAGACAATGTCCCCAACACCCCCCCGAGACGATGTCCCCAAAACCCCCGAGACAATGTCCCCACAACCACACCCCAAAACCCCCCCGAGACAATGTCCCCAAAACCCCCCCCGAGACAATGTGCCCAAAATCCCCGCCCAAAACCCCCCCCAGACAATGTTCTCAAAACACCCCCCGAGACAATGTCCCCAAAACCCCCCCGAGACAATGTACCCAAAACGCCCCCCCAAAACCCCCCCGAGACAATTTCCTCAAAACACCCCCGAGACAATGTCCCCAAAACCCCGCTGAGACAATGTCCCCAAAACGCCCCCCAAAACCCCCCCGAGACAATGTCCCCAAAACCCCCCCGAGACAATGTCCCCAAAACCCCCCACGAGACAATGGCCCCAAAACACCCCCCTCAAAAACCCCCCGAGAAAATGTCCCCAAAACACCCCCGAGACAATGTCCCCAAAACCCCCCCGAGTCAATGTACCCAAAACCCCCCCCCAAAACCCCCCCAAGACAATGTCCCCAAAACCACGCCGAGACAATTTCCCCAAAACCCCCCGAGACAATGTCCCCAAAACCCCCCCAAAAACCCCCCGAGACAATGTCCCCAAAACACCCCCCGAGACAATGTCCCCAAAACCCCCACCCCCAAACCCCCCCGAGACAATGTCCCCAAATCCCCCCCCAAAACACCCCCGAGACAAAGTCCCCAAAAACCCGCGCGACAATGTCCCCTAAACCCCCCCGAGACAATGTCCCCAAAACACCCCCGAGACAACGTCCCCAAAACCCCCCCGAGACAATGTCCCCAAAACCATCCCGAGACAATGTCCCCAAAAACCCCACCCCCAAAAACCCCCGAGACAATGTTCCCAAAACCCCCCGGGACATTGTCCCCAAAACCCCCCACGATACAATGTCCCCAAAACAACCCCCCCAAAACACCCCCGAGACAATGTCCCCAAAAACCCCCGAGACAATGTCCTCAAAACCCCCCCGAGACAATGTCCCCAAAACACCCACCCAAAACTCCCCCGAGACAATGTCCCCAAAACCCCCCCGAGACAATGTCCCCAAAACCCCCCCGAGACAACGTTCCCAAAACCCCCCCGAGACAATGTCCCCAAAACCCCCCCGAGACAATGTCCCCAAAACCCCCACCCCCAAAACCCCCGAGACAATGTTGCCAAAACCCGCCCGAGACAATGTCCCCAAAACCCCCCACAAGACAATGTCCCCAAAAAACCCCCCTAAAACACCCCCGAGACGATGTCCCCAAAACACCCCCCGAGACAATGTCCCCAAAACCCCCACCCCCAAACCCCCCCGAGACAATGTCCCCAAATGACCCCCCAAAACACCCCCGAGACAAAGTCCCCAAAAACCCCCGGGACAATGTCCCATAAACCCCTCGAGACAATGTCCCCATAACCCACCCGAGACAATGTCCCCAAAAGCCCCCCCCACAACCCCCTTTCCGAGACAATGTCCCCAAAACCCCCCGAGACAATGTCCCCAAAAACCCCCGGGACAATGTCCCCAATATCCCCCCCGCAAAACCCCCCCGAGACAATGTCCCCAAAACACCCCCGAGACAATGTCCCCAAAACCCTCCCGAGACAATGTCCCCAAACACCCCCCCCCCAAAACCCCCCCGAGACAATGTCCCCAAAACGCCCCCGAGACAATGTCGCCAAAACCCCCCCGAGACACTGTCCCCAAAATACCCCCCCAAACCCCCCCGAGACAATGTCCCCAAAACCCCCCCGAGACAATGTCCCCAAAACCCCCCCGAGACAATGTCCCCAAAAACCCCACCGCCAAAACCCCCCGAGACAATGTTCCCAAAACCACCCCGAGACAATGTCCCCAAAACCCCCCACAAGACAATGTCCCCAAAACACCCGCCCAAAACACCCCCGAGACGATGTCCCCAAAAGCCTCCCGAGACAATGACTCCAAAACCCCCCCAAGACAATGTCCCCAAAACACCCACACAAAACCACCCCGAGACAATGTCCCCAAAACGCCCCCGATACAATGTCGCCAAAACCCCCCCGAGACAATGTCCCCAAAATCCCCCCCCAAACCCCCCCGAGACATTGTCCCCAGAACCCCTTCGAAACAATGACCCCAAAACCCCCCCGAGACAATGTCCCCAAAACCCCCCCCAAATCCCCCCCGAGACAATGTCCCCAAAAACCCCCGGGACAATGTCCCCAATATCCCCCCCCGCAAAACCCCCCCGAGACAATGTCCCCAAAACACCCCCGAGACAATGTCCCCAAAACCCTCCCGAGACAATGTCCCCAAACACCCCCCCCCCAAAACCCCCCCGAGACAATGTCCCCAAAACGCCCCCGAGACAATGTCGCCAAAACCCCCCCGAGACACTGTCCCCAAAATACCCCCCCAAACCCCCCCGAGACAATGTCCCCCAAAACCCCCCCGAGACAATGTCCCCAAAACCCCCCCGAGACAATGTCCCCAAAAACCCCACCCCCAAAACCCCCCGAGACAATGTTCCCAAAACCACCCCGAGACAATGTCCCCAAAACCCCCCACAAGACAATGTCCCCAAAACCCCCCCAAAAACCCCCCGAGACAATGTCCCCAAAACACCCCCCGAGACAATGTCCCCAAAACCCCCACCCCCAAACCCCCCCGAGACAATGTCCCCAAATCCCCCCCCAAAACACCCCCGAGACAAAGTCCCCAAAAACCCGCGCGACAATGTCCCCTAAACCCCCCCGAGACAATGTCCCCAAAACACCCCCGAGACAACGTCCCCAAAACCCCCCCGAGACAATGTCCCCAAAACCATCCCGAGACAATGTCCCCAAAAACCCCACCCCCAAAAACCCCCGAGACAATGTTCCCAAAACCCCCCGGGACATTGTCCCCAAAACCCCCCACGAGACAATGTCCCCAAAACAACCCCCCCAAAACACCCCCGAGACAATGTCCCCAAAAACCCCCGAGACAATGTCCTCAAAACCCCCCCGAGACAATGTCCCCAAAACACCCACCCAAAACTCCCCCGAGACAATGTCCCCAAAACCCCCCCGAGACAATGTCCCCAAAACCCCCCCCGAGACAACGTTCCCAAAACCCCCCCGAGACAATGTCCCCAAAACCCCCCCGAGACAATGTCCCCAAAACCCCCACCCCCAAAACCCCCGAGACAATGTTGCCAAAACCCGCCCGAGACAATGTCCCCAAAACCCCCCACAAGACAATGTCCCCAAAAAACCCCCCTAAAACACCCCCGAGACGATGTCCCCAAAACACCCCCCGAGACAATGTCCCCAAAACCCCCACCCCCAAACCCCCCCGAGACAATGTCCCCAAATGACCCCCCAAAACACCCCCGAGACAAAGTCTCCAAAAACCCCCGGGACAATGTCCCATAAACCCCTCGAGACAATGTCCCCATAACCCACCCGAGACAATGTCCCCAAAAGCCCCCCCCACAACCCCCCTTCCGAGACAATGTCCCCAAAACCCCCCGAGACAATGTCCCCAAAAACCCCCGGGACAATGTCCCCAATATCCCCCCCGCAAAACCCCCCCGAGACAATGTCCCCAAAACACCCCCGAGACAATGTCCCCAAAACCCTCCCGAGACAATGTCCCCAAACACCCCCCCCCCCAAAACCCCCCCGAGACAATGTCCCCAAAACGCCCCCGAGACAATGTCGCCAAAACCCCCCCGAGACACTGTCCCCAAAATACCCCCCCAAACCCCCCCGAGACAATGTCCCCAAAACCCCCCCGAGACAATGTCCCCAAAACCCCCCCGAGACAATGTCCCCAAAAACCCCACCCCCAAAACCCCCCGAGACAATGTTCCCAAAACCACCCCGAGACAATGTCCCCAAAACCCCCCACAAGACAATGTCCCCAAAACACCCGCCCAAAACACCCCCGAGACGATGTCCCCAAAAGCCTCCCGAGACAATGACTCCAAAACCCCCCCGAGACAATGTCCCCAAAACACCCACACAAAACCACCCCGAGACAATGTCCCCAAAACGCCCCCGATACAATGTCGCCAAAACCCCCCCGAGACAATGTCCCCAAAATCCCCCCCCCAAACCCCCCCGAGACATTGTCCCCAGAACCCCTTCGAAACAATGACCCCAAAACCCCCCCGAGACAATGTCCCCAAAACCCCCCCCAAATCCCCACCGAGACAATGTTCCCAAAACCCCTCCGAGACAATGTCCCCAAACCCCCGCGCCCAAAACCGCCCGAGACAATATCCCCAAAACCCCCTCCCGAGACAATGTCCCCAAATCCCCCCCCAAAACACCCCCGAGATAATGTCCCCAAAAACCCCCGGGACAATGTCCCAAAAACCCCCCCGAGACAATGTCCCCAAAACCCCCCCGAGACAACGTCCCCAAAACCACCCCGAGACAATGTCCCCAAAAACACCCGAGACAATGTCCCCAAAACCCCCACCCCCAAAACCCCCCGAGACAATGTTCCCAAAACCCCCCGCGACATTGTCCCCAAAACCTCCCACGAGACAATGTCCCCAAAACACACCCCCCCAAAACCCCCCCGAGACAATGTCCTCAAAACCCCCCCGAGACAATGTCCCCCAAAACACACACCCAAAACTCCCCCGAGACAATGTCCCCAAAACCCCCCCGAGACAATGTCCCCAAAACCCCCCCGAGACAACGTCCCCAAAACCCCCCCGAGACAATGTCCCCAAAACACCCCCGAGACAATGTCCCCAAAACCCCCACCCCCAAAACCCCCCGAGACAATGTTGCCAAAACCCGCCCGAGACAATGTCCCCAAAACCCCCCACAAAGACAATGTCCCCAAAACACCCCCCCAAAACACCCCCGAGACGATGTCCCCAAAACCCTCACGAGAGAATGTCTCCAAAACCCCCCTGAGACAATGTCCCCAAAACACCCACCCCAAAACTCCCCCGAGACAATGTTCCCAAAACCCCCCCGAGACAATGTCCCCAAAACCCACCCGAGACAATGTCCCCAAAAGCCCCCGAGACAATGTCCCCAAAAACCCCCGGGACAATGTCCCCAAAAACCCCCGGGGACAATGTCCCCAATATCCCCCCCGCAAAACCCCCCCGAGACAATGTCCCCAAAACACCCCCGAGACAATGTCCCCAAAACCCCCCGAGACAATGTCCCCTAAACCCGCACCCCCAATACCCCCCGAGACAATGTTCCCAAAACCCCCCTGAGACAATGTCCCCAAAAACCCCCCGAGACAATGTCCCCAAAAGCCCCCCCCAAAACCCCCCCGAGACAATGTCCCCAAAACCCCCCGAGACAATGTCCCCAAAATCCCCCGAGACAATGTCCCCAAAACCCACCCCCCCCAAAACCCCCCCCGAGACAATGTCCCCAAAACCCACCCGAGACAATGTCCCCAAAACCCCCCGAGACAATGTCCCCCAAAAACTCACCCAAAAACCCCCCCGAGACAATGACCCCCAAAACGCCCCCTAGACAATGTCCCCAAAACCTCACCCCCAAACACCCCGAAACAATGTTCCCAAAACCCCCCCACAAAAACCCCCCCAAGACAATGTCCCCAAAACACCCCCGAGGCAATGTCCCCAAAACCCCACCCCAAAAACCCCCTCGAGACAATGTCCCCAAAAACCCCCCGAGACAATGTCCCCAAAACCACCCCGAGACAATGTCCCCAAAACCCCCCCAAAACCCCCCCGAGACAATGTCCCCAAAACCCCCCTTAGACAATGTCCCCAAAACCCCCGCCCAAAAACCCCCGAGACAATGCGCCCAAAACCACCCTGAGACAATGTCCCCAAAACCCCCCCCCAAAACCCCCCCGAGACAATGTCCCCAAAACACCCCTTAGACAATGTCCCCAAAACCCCCGTCCAAAAACCCCCGAGACAATGTGCCCAAAACCACCCCGAGACAATGTCCCCAATACCCCCCCGAGACAATGTCCCCAAAACGCCCCCCCAAAACACCCTCGAGACAATGTCCCCAAAACCCCCCCGAGACAATGTCCCCAAAGCCCCCCCGAGACAATGTCCCCAAAACCCCCCCCAAAACCCCCCCGAGACAATGTCCCCAAAACCCCCCCGAGACAATGTCCCGAAAACCCCCCACGAGACAATGTCCCCAAAACACCCCCCTCAAAACCCCCCCGAGACAATGTCCCGAAAACAACCCCGAGACAATGTCCCCAAAACCCCCCCGAGACAATGTCCCCAAAACCCCCCCGAGACAATGTCCCCAAAACCCCCCGAGACAATGTCCCCAAAACCCCCCCCACAAACCCCCCCCGAGACAATGTCCCCAAAATCCCCCCCGAGACAATGTGCCCAAAATCCCCGCCCAAAACCCCCCCCAGACAATGTCCCCCAAAACCCCCCCAAGACAATGTCCCCAAAACCCCCCCGAGACAATGTCCCCAAAACGCCCCCCCAAAACCCCCCCGAGACAATTTCCCCCAAAACGCCCCCGAGACAATGTCCCCAAAACCCCGCTGAGACAATGTCCCCAAAACCCCCCCAAAACCCCCCCCGAGACAATGTCCCCAAAACCCCCCCGAGACAATGTCCCCAAAATCCCCCACGAGACAATGTCCCCAAAACACCCCCCTCAAAAACCCCCCGATACAATGTCCCCAAAACACCCCCGAGACAATGTCCCCAAAACCCCCCCGAGTTAATGTCCCCAATAACCCCCCCCAAAACCCCCCCAAGACAATGTCCCCAAAACCACCCCGAGACAATGTCCCCAAAACACCCCGAGACAATGTCCCCAAAAAACCCCCACAAAACCCCACCGAGACAATGTCCCCAAAACACCCCCCGAGACAATGTCCCCAAAACCCCCAACCCCAACCCCCCCCCGAGACAATGTCCCCCAAAACCCCCCCGAGACAATGTCCCCAAAATCCACCCCCAAAAACCCCTGAGACAATGTCCCCAAAACCCCGCCGAGACAATGTCCCCAAAATCCCTTCCCCAAAAACCCCCCGAGACAATGTCCCCAAAACCCCCCCGAGACAAAGTCATCAAAACACCCCCGAGACAATGACCCCAAACCCCCCCCAAAACCCCCTCGAGACAATGTCTCCAAAGACCCCCCGAGACAATGTCCCCAAAACCCCCCTGAGACAATGTCCCCCAAAATCCACCCCCCCCAAAACCCCCCCGAGAAAATGTCCCCGAAACAATGTCCCCAAAACCCTCCAGAGACAATGTCCCAAAACCCCCCCCGAGACAATGTCCCCAAAACGCCCCCGAGACAATGTCGCCCAAACCCCCCCGAGACAATATCACCAAAATCCCCCCCGAGACATTGTCCCCCAGAACCCCTTCGAGACAATGTCCCCAAAACCCCCCCCGAGACAATGTCCCCAAAAAACCCCCCAAACCCTCCCGAGACAATGTTCCCAAAACCCCCCCCAAGACAATGTCCCCAAAACACCCACCCACAAAAACCCCCTGAGACAATGTTCCCAAAACCCCCCCGAGACAATGTCCCCAAAACCCCCCCACGCGACAATGTCCCCAAAACATTCCCCAAAACACCCCCAAGACGATGTCCCCAAAACCCTCCCGAGACAATGTCCCCAAAACCCCCACGAGACAATGTCCCAAAAACACCCACCCAAAACTCCCCCGAGACAATGTCCCCAAAAACCCCCGAGACAATGTCCCCAAAACCCCCCCGAGACAATGTCCCCAAAAGCACCCCCCAAAACCCCCCCGAGACAATGTCCCCAAAAACCCACCCGAAACAATGTCCCCAAAACACCCCACGAGACAATGTCCCCAAAACCCCCCCGAGACAATGTCCCCAAAACACCAAAACCCCCACGAGACAAAGTCCCCAAAAACCCCCGTAGACAATGTCCCCAAAACCCCCCCGAGACAATGTCCCCAAAACACCCCCCCAAAACCCCCCGAGACAAAGTCCCCAAAACCGCCCCGAGACAATGTCCCCAAAACCCCTCTCCCAAACCCCACGAGACAATGTTCCCAAAACCCCCCCGAGACAATGTCCCCAAACCCCCCCCACCAAAACCCCCCCCGAGACAATGTCCCCAAAACCCCCCCGAGGCATTGTCCCCCAAAACCCACCCCCCCAAAAACCCCCCCGAGACAATGTCCCCAACACCCCCCCGAGACGATGTCCCCAAAACCCCCGAGACAATGTCCCCACAACCACACCCCAAAACCCCCCCGAGACAATGTCCCCAAAACCCCCCCCGAGACAATGTGCCCAAAATCCCCGCCCAAAACCCCCCCCAGACAATGTTCCCAAAACACCCCCCGAGACAATGTCCCCAAAACCCCCCCGAGACAATGTCCCCAAAATCCCCCACGAGACAATGTCCCCAAAACACCCCCCTCAAAAACCCCCCGATACAATGTCCCCAAAACACCCCCGAGACAATGTCCCCAAAACCCCCCCGAGTTAATGTCCCCAATAACCCCCCCCAAAACCCCCCCCAAGACAATGTCCCCAAAACCACCCCGAGGACAATGTCCCCAAAACACCCCGAGACAATGTCCCCAAAAAACCCCCACAAAACCCCACCGAGACAATGTCCCCAAAACACCCCCCGAGACAATGTCCCCAAAACCCCCAACCCCAACCCCCCCCCGAGACAATGTCCCCAAAACCCCCCCGAGACAATGTCCCCAAAATCCACCCCCAAAAACCACTGAGACAATGTCCCCAAAAACCCCGCCGAGACAATGTCCCCAAAATCCCTTCCCCAAAAACCCCCCGAGACAATGTCCCCAAAACCCCCCCGAGACAAAGTCATCAAAAACACCCCCGAGACAATGACCCCAAACCCCCCCCAAAACCCCCTCGAGACAATGTCTCCAAAGACCCCCCGAGACAATGTCCCCAAAACCCCCCTGAGACAATGTCCCCAAAATCCACCCCCCCCAAAACCCCCCCGAGAAAATGTCCCCGAAAACAATGTCCCCAAAACCCTCCAGAGACAATGTCCCAGAACCCCTTCGAGACAATGTCCCCAAAACCCCCCCGAGACAATGTCCCCAAAAAACCCCCCAAATCCCCCCCGAGACAATGTTCCCAAAACCCCCCCAAGACAATGTCCCCAAAAACACCCACCCACAAAAACCCCCTGAGACAATGTTCCCAAAACCCCCCCGAGACAATGTCCCCAAAAACCCCCCACGCGACAATGTCCCCAAAACATTCCCCAAAACACCCCCAAGACGATGTCCCCAAAACCCTCCCGAGGACAATGTCCCCAAAACCCCCACGAGACAATGTCCCAAAAACACCACCCAAAACTCCCCCGAGACAATGTCCCCAAAAACCCCCGAGACAATGTCCCCAAAAACCCCCCCGAGACAATGTCCCCAAAATCCCCCACGAGACAATGTCCCCAAAACACCCCCCTCAAAAAACCCCCCGATACAATGTCCCCAAAACACCCCCGAGACAATGTCCCCAAAAACCCCCCCGAGTTAATGTCCCCAATAACCCCCCCCAAAACCCCCCCAAGACAATGTCCCCAAAACCACCCCGAGACAATGTCCCCAAAACACCCCGAGACAATGTCCCCAAAAAAACCCCCACAAAACCCCACCGAGACAATGTCCCCCAAAACACCCCCCGAGACAATGTCCCCAAAACCCCCAACCCCAACCCCCCCCCGAGACAATGTCCCCAAAACCCCCCCGAGACAATGTCCCCAAAATCCACCCCCAAAAAACCCCTGAGACAATGTCCCCAAAACCCCGCCGAGACAATGTCCCCAAAATCCCTTCCCCAAAAACCCCCCGAGACAATGTCCCCAAAACCCCCCCGAGACAAAGTCATCAAAACACCCCCGAGACAATGACCCCAAACCCCCCCCAAAACCCCCTCGAGACAATGTCTCCAAAGACCCCCCGAGACAATGTCCCCAAAACCCCCCTGAGACAATGTCCCCAAAATCCACCCCCCCCAAAACCCCCCCGAGAAAATGTCCCCGAAACAATGTCCCCAAAACCCTCCAGAGACAATGTCCCAAAACCCCCCCCGAGACAATGTCCCCAAAACGCCCCCGAGACAATGTCGCCCAAACCCCCCCGAGACAATATCACCAAAATCCCCCCCGAGACATTGTCCCCAGAAACCCCTTCGAGACAATGTCCCCAAAACCCCCCCGAGACAATGTCCCCAAAAAAACCCCCCAAACCCTCCCGAGACAATGTTCCCAAAACCCCCCCAAGACAATGTCCCCAAAACACCCACCCACAAAAACCCCCTGAGACAATGTTCCCAAAACCCCCCCGAGACAATGTCCCCAAAACCCCCCACGCGACAATGTCCCCAAAACATTCCCCAAAACACCCCCAAGACGATGTCCCCAAAACCCTCCCGAGACAATGTCCCCAAAACCCCCACGAGACAATGTCCCAAAAAACACCCACCCAAAACTCCCCCGAGACAATGTCCCCAAAAACCCCCGAGACAATGTCCCCAAAACCCCCCCGAGACAATGTCCCCAAAAGCACCCCCAAAACCCCCCCGAGACAATGTCCCCAAAACCCACCCGAAACAATGTCCCCAAAACACCCCACGAGACAATGTCCCCAAAACCCCCCCGAGACAATGTCCCCAAAACACTCCCCCAAAACCCCCACGAGACAAAGTCCCCAAAACCCCCGTAGACAATGTCCCCAAAACCCCCCCGAGACAATGTCCCCAAAACACCCCCCAAAACCCCCCCGAGACAAAGTCCCCAAAACCGCCCCGAGACAATGTCCCCAAAACCCCTCTCCCAAACCCCACGAGACAATGTTCCCAAAACCCCCCCGAGACAATGTCCCCAAACCCCCCCCACCAAAACCCCCCCCGAGACAATGTCCCCAAAAACCCCCCCGAGGCATTGTCCCCAAAACCCACCCCCCCAAAACCCCCCCGAGACAATGTCCCCAACACCCCCCCGAGACGATGTCCCCAAAACCCCCGAGACAATGTCCCCACAACCACACCCCAAAACCCCCCCGAGACAATGTCCCCAAAACCCCCCCCGAGACAATGTGCCCAAAATCCCCGCCCAAAACCCCCCCCAGACAATGTTCCCAAAACACCCCCCGAGACAATGTCCCCAAAACCCCCCCGAGACAATGTCCCCAAAATCCCCCACGAGACAATGTCCCCAAAACACCCCCCTCAAAAACCCCCCGATACAATGTCCCCAAAACACCCCCGAGACAATGTCCCCAAAACCCCCCCGAGTTAATGTCCCCAATAACCCCCCCCAAAACCCCCCCAAGACAATGTCCCCAAAACCACCCCGAGACAATGTCCCCAAAACACCCCGAGACAATGTCCCCAAAAAAACCCCCACAAAACCCCACCGAGACAATGTCCCCAAAACACCCCCCGAGACAATGTCCCCAAAACCCCCAACCCCAACCCCCCCCCGAGACAATGTCCCCAAAACCCCCCCGAGACAATGTCCCCAAAATCCACCCCCAAAAAACCACTGAGACAATGTCCCCAAAACCCCGCCGAGACAATGTCCCCAAAATCCCTTCCCCAAAAAACCCCCCGAGACAATGTCCCCAAAACCCCCCCGAGACAAAGTCATCAAAACACCCCCGAGACAATGACCCCAAACCCCCCCCAAAAACCCCCTCGAGACAATGTCTCCAAAGACCCCCCGAGACAATGTCCCCAAAACCCCCCTGAGACAATGTCCCCAAAATCCACCCCCCCCAAAACCCCCCCGAGAAAATGTCCCCGAAACAATGTCCCCAAAACCCTCCAGAGACAATGTCCCAGAACCCCTTCGAGACAATGTCCCCAAAACCCCCCCGAGACAATGTCCCCAAAAAACCCCCCAAATCCCCCCCGAGACAATGTTCCCAAAACCCCCCCAAGACAATGTCCCCAAAACACCCACCCACAAAAACCCCCTGAGACAATGTTCCCAAAACCCCCCCGAGACAATGTCCCCAAAACCCCCCACGCGACAATGTCCCCAAAACATTCCCCAAAACACCCCCAAGACGATGTCCCCAAAACCCTCCCGAGACAATGTCCCCAAAAACCCCCACGAGACAATGTCCCAAAAAACACCCACCCAAAACTCCCCCGAGACAATGTCCCCAAAAAACCCCCGAGACAATGTCCCCAAAACCCCCCCGAGACAATGTCCCCAAAAGCACCCCCAAAACCCCCCCGAGACAATGTCCCCAAAACCCACCCGAAAACAATGTCCCCAAAACACCCCACGAGACAATGTCCCCAAAACCCCCCCGAGACAATGTCCCCAAAACACTCCCCCAAAACCCCCCACGAGACAAAGTCCCCAAAAACCCCCGTAGACAATGTCCCCAAAATCCCCCCGAGACAATGTCCCCAAAACACCCCCCAAAACCCCCCCGAGACAAAGTCCCCAAAACCGCCCCGAGACAATGTCCCCAAAAACCCCTCTCCCAAACCCCACGAGACAATGTTCCCAAAACCCCCCCGAGACAATGTCCCCAAACCCCCCCCACCAAAACCCCCCCCGAGACAATGTCCCCAAAACCCCCCCGAGGCATTGTCCCCAAAACCCACCCCCCCCAAAACCCCCCCGAGACAATGTCCCCAACACCCCCCCGAGACGATGTCCCCAAAACCCCCGAGACAATGTCCCCACAACCACACCCCAAAACCCCCCCGAGACAATGTCCCCAAAACCCCCCCCGAGACAATGTGCCCAAAATCCCCGCCCAAAACCCCCCCCCAGACAATGTTCCCAAAAACACCCCCCGAGACAATGTCCCCAAAACCCCCCCCGAGACAATGTACCCAAAAACGCCCCCCCAAAACCCCCCCGAGACAATTTCCTCAAAACACCCCCGAGACAATGTCCCCAAAACCCCGCTGAGACAATGTCCCCAAAACGCCCCCCAAAACCCCCCCGAGACAATGTCCCCAAAAACCCCCCGAGACAATGTCCCCAAAACCCCCCACGAGACAATGCCCCAAAAACACCCCCCTCAAAAAACCCCCCGAGAAAATGTCCCCAAAACACCCCCGAGACAATGTCCCCAAAACCCCCCCGAGTCAATGTACCCAAAACCCCCCCCCAAAACCCCCCCAAGACAATGTCCCCAAAACCACCCCGAGACAATTTCCCCAAAACCCCCCGAGACAATGTCCCCAAAACCCCCCCAAAAAACCCCCCGAGACAATGTCCCCAAAAACACCCCCCCGAGACAATGTCCCCAAAACCCCCACCCCCAAACCCCCCCGAGACAATGTCCCCAAATCCCCCCCCAAAACACCCCCGAGACAAAGTCCCCAAAAACCCGCGCGACAATGTCCCCTAAACCCCCCCGAGACAATGTCCCCAAAACACCCCCGAGACAACGTCCCCAAAACCCCCCCGAGACAATGTCCCCAAAACCATCCCGAGACAATGTCCCCAAAAACCCCACCCCCAAAAACCCCCGAGACAATGTTCCCAAAACCCCCCGGGACATTGTCCCCAAAACCCCCCACGAGACAATGTCCCCAAAACAACCCCCCCAAAACACCCCCGAGACAATGTCCCCAAAAACCCCCGAGACAATGTCCTCAAAACCCCCCCGAGACAATGTCCCCAAAACACCCACCCAAAACTCCCCCGAGACAATGTCCCCAAAACCCCCCCGAGACAATGTCCCCAAAACCCCCCCGAGGACAACGTTCCCAAAACCCCCCCGAGACAATGTCCCCAAAACCCCCCCGAGACAATGTCCCCAAAACCCCCTCCCCCAAAACCCCCGAGACAATGTTGCCAAAACCCGCCCGAGACAATGTCCCCAAAACCCCCCACAAGACAATGTCCCCAAAAAAACCCCCCTAAAACACCCCCGAGACGATGTCCCCAAAACACCCCCCGAGACAATGTCCCCAAAACCCCCACCCCCAAACCCCCCCGAGACAATGTCCCCAAATGACCCCCCAAAACACCCCGAGACAAAGTCCCCAAAAAACCCCCGGGACAATGTCCCATAAACCCCTCGAGACAATGTCCCCATAACCCACCCGAGACAAATGTCCCCAAAAGCCCCCCCCACAACCCCCCTTCCGAGACAATGTCCCCAAAACCCCCCGAGACAATGTCCCCAAAAACCCCCGGGACAATGTCCCCAATATCCCCCCCGCAAAACCCCCCCGAGACAATGTCCCCAAAACACCCCCGAGACAATGTCCCCAAAAACCCTCCCGAGACAATGTCCCCAAACACCCCCCCCCCAAAACCCCCCCGAGACAATGTCCCCAAAACGCCCCCCGAGACAATGTCGCCAAAACCCCCCCGAGACACTGTCCCCAAAATACCCCCCCAAACCCCCCCGAGACAATGTCCCCAAAACCCCCCCGAGACAATGTCCCCAAAACCCCCCCGAGACAATGTCCCCAAAAAACCCCACCCCCAAAACCCCCCGAGACAATGTTCCCAAAACCACCCCGAGACAATGTCCCCCAAAACCCCCCACAAGACAATGTCCCCAAAACACCCGCCCAAAACACCCCCGAGACGATGTCCCCAAAAGCCTCCCGAGACAATGACTCCAAAAACCCCCCCGAGACAATGTCCCCAAAACACCCACACAAAACCACCCCGAGACAATGTCCCCAAAACGCCCCCGATACAATGTCGCCAAAACCCCCCCGAGACAATGTCCCCAAAATCCCCCCCCAAACCCCCCCGAGACATTGTCCCCAGAACCCCTTCGAAACAATGACCCCAAAACCCCCCCGAGACAATGTCCCCAAAACCCCCCCCAAATCCCCCCCGAGACAATGTCCCCAAAAACCCCCGGGACAATGTCCCCAATATCCCCCCCGCAAAACCCCCCCGAGACAATGTCCCCAAAACACCCCCGAGACAATGTCCCCAAAAACCCTCCCGAGACAATGTCCCCAAACACCCCCCCCCCAAAACCCCCCCGAGACAATGTCCCCAAAATGCCCCCGAGACAATGTCGCCAAAACCCCCCCGAGACACTGTCCCCCAAAATACCCCCCCAAACCCCCCCGAGACAATGTCCCCAAAACCCCCCCGAGACAATGTCCCCAAAACCCCCCCGAGACAATGTCCCCAAAAACCCCACCCCAAAACCCCCTGAGACAATGTTCCCAAAACCCCCCCAAATCCCCACCGAGCCCCAAATCCCCACCGAGACAATGTTCCAAAAAATCCCCCCCAAATCCCCACCGAGACAATGTTCCCAAAACCCCTCCGAGACAATGTCCCCAAACCCCCGCGCCCAAAACCGCCCGAGACAATATCCCCAAAACCCCCTCCCGAGACAATGTCCCCAAATCCCCCCCCAAAACACCCCCGAGACAATGTCCCCAAAAACCCCCGGGACAATGTCCCAAAAACCCCCCCGAGACAATGTCCCCAAAACCCCCCCGAGACAACGTCCCCAAAACCACCCCGAGACAATGTCCCCAAAAACACCCGAGACAATGTCCCCAAAACCCCCACCCCCAAAACCCCCCGAGACAATGTTCCCAAAACCCCCCGCGACATTGTCCCCAAAACCTCCCACGAGACAATGTCCCCAAAACACACCCCCCCAAAACCCCCCCGAGACAATGTCCTCAAAACCCCCCCGAGACAATGTCCCCAAAACACACACCCAAAACTCCCCCGAGACAATGTCCCCAAAACCCCCCCGAGACAATGTCCCCAAAACCCCCCCGAGACAACGTCCCCAAAACCCCCCCGAGACAATGTCCCCAAAACACCCCCGAGACAATGTCCCCAAAACCCCCACCCCCAAAACCCCCCGAGACAATGTTGCCAAAACCCGCCCGAGACAATGTCCCCAAAACCCCCCACAAGACAATGTCCCCAAAACACCCCCCCAAAACACCCCCGAGACGATGTCCCCAAAACCCTCACGAGAGAATGTCTCCAAAACCCCCCTGAGACAATGTCCCCAAAACACCCACCCAAAACTCCCCCGAGACAATGTTCCCAAAACCCCCCCGCCCCCGAGACAATGTCCCCAAAACCCACCCGAGACAATGTCCCCAAAAGCCCCCGAGACAATGTCCCCAAAAAACCCCGGGACAATGTCCCCAAAAACCCCCGGGACAATGTCCCCAATATCCCCCCCGCAAAACCCCCCCGAGACAATGTCCCCAAAACACCCCCGAGACAATGTCCCCAAAACCCCCCGAGACAATGTCCCCAAAAACCCCCGGGACAATGTCCCCAATATCCCCCCCGCAAAACCCCCCCGAGACAATGTCCCCAAAACACCCCCGAGACAATGTCCCCAAAACCCTCCCGAGACAATGACCCCAAACACCCCCCCCCCAAAACCCCCCCGAGACAATGTCCCCAAAACCCCCCCGAGACAATGTCGCCAAAACCCCCCGAGACAATGTCCCCAAAAACCCCCGGGACAATGTCCCCAATATCCCCCCCGCAAAACCCCCCCGAGACGATGTCCCCAAAACCCTCCCGAGACAATGTCTCCAAAACCCCCCCGAGACAATGTCCCCAAAACGCCCCCCCAAAACCCCCCCGAGACAATTTCCTCAAAACACCCCCGAGACAATGTCCCCAAAACCCCCCCGGGGACAACGTCCCCAAAACCCCCCCGAGACAATGTCCCCAAAACACCCCCGAGACAATGTCCCCAAAACCCCCACCCCCAAAACCCCCCGAGACAATGTTGCCAAAACCCGCCCGAGACAATGTCCCCAAAACCCCCCACAAGACAATGTCCCCAAAACACCCCCCTAAAACACCCCCGAGACGATGTCCCCAAAACCCTCACGAGAGAATGTCTCCAAAACCCCCCTGAGACAATGTCCCCAAAACACCCACCCAAAACTCCCCCGAGACAATGTCCCCAAAACCCCCCCGAGACAATGTCCCCAAAACCCACCCGAGACAATGTCCCCAAAAGCCCCCGAGACAATGTCCCCAAAAACCCCCGGGACAATGTCCCCAAAAACCCCCGGGACAATGTCCCCAATATCCCCCCCGCAAAACCCCCCCGAGACAATGTCCCCAAAACACCCCCGAGACAATGTCCCCAAAACCCCCCGAGACAATGTCCCCAAAAACCCCCGGGACAATGTCCCCAATATCCCCCCCGCAAAACCCCCCCGAGACAATGTCCCCAAAACACCCCCGAGACAATGTCCCCAAAACCCTCCCGAGACAATGACCCCAAACACCCCCCCCCAAAACCCCCCCGAGACAATGTCCCCAAAACGCCCCCGAGACAATGTCGCCAAAACCCCCCGAGACAATGTCCCCAAAAACCCCCGGGACAATGTCCCCAATATCCCCCCCGCAAAACCCCCCCGAGACGATGTCCCCAAAAACCCCCCCGAGACAATGTCCCCAAAACACCCCCGAGACAATGTCCCCAAAACCCCCCGAGACAATGTCCCCAAAAACCCCCGGGACAATGTCCCCAATATCCCCCCCGCAAAAACCCCCCCGAGACAATGTCCCCAAAACACCCCCGAGACAATGTCCCCAAAACCCTCCCGAGACAATGACCCCAAACACCCCCCCCAAAACCCCCCCGAGACAATGTCCCCAAAACGCCCCCGAGACAATGTCGCCAAAACCCCCCGAGACAATGTCCCCAAAAACCCCCGGGACAATGTCCCCAATATCCCCCCCGCAAAACCCCCCCGAGACGATGTCCCCAAAACCCTCCCGAGACAAAGTCTCCAAAACCCCCCCGAGACAATGTCCCCAAAACGCCCCCCCAAAACCCCCCCGAGACAATTTCCTCAAAACACCCCCGAGACAATGTCCCCAAAACCCCGTTGAGACAATGTCCCCAAAACGCCCCCCAAAACACCCCCGAGACAATGTCCCCAAAACCCCCCCGAGACAATGTCCCCAAAACCCCCCACGAGACAATGTCCCCAAAACACGCCCCTCAAAAACCCCCCGAGAAAATGTCCCCAAAACACCCCCGAGACAATGTCCCCAAAACCCCCCGAGTCAATGTCCCCAAAAAAAACCCCCCAAAACCCCCCAAGACAATGTCCCCAAAACCACCCCGAGACAATTTCCCCAAACCCCCCGAGACAATGTCCCCAAAACCCCCCAAAACCCCCCGAGACAATGTCCCCAAAATACCCCCGGAGACAATGTCCCCAAAACCCCAAACCCCAAAACCCCCCGAGACAATGTCCCAAATCCCCCCCCAAACACCCCCGAGACAAAGTCCCAAAAACCCGCGGACAATGTCCCCTAAACCCCCCCGAGACAATGTCCCCAAAACACCCCCGAGACACGTCCCCAAAACCCCCCCGAGACAATGTCCCCAAAACCATCCCGAGACAATGTCCCCAAAACACACACCCCCAAAAACCCCCGAGACCATGTTCCCAAAACCCCCCGTGACCATTGTCCCCAAAACCCCCCACGAGACAATGTCCCCAAAACAACCCCCCCAAAACACCCCCGAGACAATGTCCCCAAAAACCCCCGAGACAATGTCCTCAAAACCCCCCCGAGACAATGTCCCCAAAACACCCACCCAAAACTCCCCCGAGACAATGTCCCCAAAACCCCCCAAGACAATGTCCCCAAAACCCCCCCGAGACAATGTCCCCAAAACCCCCCGAGACAATGTCCCCAAAAACCCCCGGGACAATGTCCCCAATATCCCCCCCGCAAAACCCCCCCGAGACAATGTCCCCAAAACACCCCCGAGACAATGTCCCCAAAACCCTCCCGAGACAATGACCCCAAACACCCCCCCCCAAAACCCCCCCGAGACAATGTCCCCAAAACCCCCCCGAGACAATGTCGCCAAAACCCCCCGAGACAATGTCCCCAAAAACCCCCGGGACAATGTCCCCAATATCCCCCCCGCAAAACCCCCCCGAGACGATGTCCCCAAAACCCTCCCGAGACAATGTCTCCAAAACCCCCCCGAGACAATGTCCCCAAAACGCCCCCCCAAAACCCCCCCGAGACAATTTCCTCAAAACACCCCCGAGACAATGTCCCCAAAACCCCCCCGGGGACAACGTCCCCAAAACCCCCCCGAGACAATGTCCCCAAAACACCCCCGAGACAATGTCCCCAAAACCCCCACCCCCAAAACCCCCCGAGACAATGTTGCCAAAACCCGCCCGAGACAATGTCCCCAAAACCCCCCACAAGACAATGTCCCCAAAACACCCCCCTAAAACACCCCCGAGACGATGTCCCCAAAACCCTCACGAGAGAATGTCTCCAAAACCCCCCTGAGACAATGTCCCCAAAACACCCACCCAAAACTCCCCCGAGACAATGTCCCCAAAACCCCCCCGAGACAATGTCCCCAAAACCCCACCCGAGACAATGTCCCCAAAAGCCCCCGAGACAATGTCCCCAAAAACCCCCGGGACAATGTCCCCAAAAACCCCCGGGACAATGTCCCCAATATCCCCCCCGCAAAACCCCCCCGAGACAATGTCCCCAAAACACCCCCGAGACAATGTCCCCAAAACCCCCCGAGACAATGTCCCCAAAAACCCCCGGGACAATGTCCCCAATATCCCCCCCGCAAAACCCCCCCGAGACAATGTCCCCAAAACACCCCCGAGACAATGTCCCCAAAACCCTCCCGAGACAATGACCCCAAACACCCCCCCCCAAAACCCCCCCGAGACAATGTCCCCAAAACGCCCCCGAGACAATGTCGCCAAAACCCCCCGAGACAATGTCCCCAAAAACCCCCGGGACAATGTCCCCAATATCCCCCCCGCAAAACCCCCCCGAGACGATGTCCCCAAAACCCCCCCGAGACAATGTCCCCAAAACACCCCCGAGACAATGTCCCCAAAACCCCCCGAGACAATGTCCCCAAAAACCCCCGGGACAATGTCCCCAATATCCCCCCCGCAAAACCCCCCCGAGACAATGTCCCCAAAACACCCCCGAGACAATGTCCCCAAAACCCTCCCGAGACAATGACCCCAAACACCCCCCCCAAAACCCCCCCGAGACAATGTCCCCAAAACGCCCCCGAGACAATGTCGCCAAAACCCCCCGAGACAATGTCCCCAAAAACCCCCGGGACAATGTCCCCAATATCCCCCCCGCAAAACCCCCCCGAGACGATGTCCCCAAAACCCTCCCGAGACAAAGTCTCCAAAACCCCCCCGAGACAATGTCCCCAAAACGCCCCCCCAAAACCCCCCCGAGACAATTTCCTCAAAACACCCCCGAGACAATGTCCCCAAAACCCCGTTGAGACAATGTCCCCAAAACGCCCCCCAAAACACCCCCGAGACAATGTCCCCAAAACCCCCCCGAGACAATGTCCCCAAAACCCCCCACGAGACAATGTCCCCAAAACACGCCCCTCAAAAACCCCCCGAGAAAATGTCCCCAAAACACCCCCGAGACAATGTCCCCAAAACCCCCCCGAGTCAATGTCCCCAAAAAAACCCCCCCAAAACCCCCCCAAGACAATGTCCCCAAAACCACCCCGAGACAATTTCCCCAAACCCCCCGAGACAATGTCCCCAAAACCCCCCCAAAACCCCCCCGAGACAATGTCCCCAAAATACCCCCGGAGACAATGTCCCCAAAACCCCAAACCCCAAACCCCCCGAGACAATGTCCCCAAATCCCCCCCCAAAACACCCCCGAGACAAAGTCCCCAAAAACCCGCGGGACAATGTCCCCTAAACCCCCCCGAGACAATGTCCCCAAAACACCCCCGAGAAACGTCCCCAAAACCCCCCCGAGACAATGTCCCCAAAACCATCCCGAGACAATGTCCCCAAAACACACACCCCCAAAAACCCCCGAGACCATGTTCCCAAAACCCCCCCGTGACATTGTCCCCAAAACCCCCCACGAGACAATGTCCCCAAAACAACCCCCCCAAAACACCCCCGAGACAATGTCCCCAAAACCCCCCCGAGACAATGTCCTCAAAACCCCCCCGAGACAATGTCCCCAAAACACCCACCCGAAACTCCCCCGAGACAATGTCCCCAAAACCCCCCAAGACAATGTCCCCAAAACCCCCCCGAGACAACGTCCCCAAAACCCCCCCCGAGACAATGTCCCCAAAACGCCCCCGAGACAATGTCCCCAAAACCCCCACCCCCAAAACCCCCCGAGACAATGTTGCCAAAACCCGCCCGAGACAATGTCCCCAAAACCCCCCACAAGACAATGTCCGCAAAAAACCCCCCTAAAACACCCCCGAGACGATGTCCCCAAAACACCCCCCGAGACAATGTCCCCAAAACCCCCACCCCCAAACCCCCCCGAGACAATGTCCCCAAATCCCCCCCCAAAACACCCCCGAGACAAAGTCCCCAAAAACCCCCGGGACAATGTCCCATAAACCCCCCCGAGACAATGTCCCCAAAACCCCCCCGAGACAACGTCCCCAAAACCCCCCCGAGACAAGGTCCCCAAAACCATCCCGAGACAATGTTCCCAAAAGCCCCCCGCGACATTGTCCCCAAAAACCCCAACGAGACAATGTCCCCAAAACACACCCCCCCAAAACACCCCCGAGACAATGTCCCCAAAACCCCCCCGAGACAATGTCCTCAAAACCCCCCCGAGACAATGTCCCCAAAACACACACCCAAAACTCCCCCAAGACAATGTCCCCAAAACCCCCCCGAGACAATGTCCCCAAAACCCCCCCGAGACAACGTCCCCAAAACCCCCCCAAGACAATGTCCCCAAAACCACCCCGAGACAATGTCCCCAAAAACCCCACCCCCTAAACCCCCCGAGACAATGTTGCCAAAACCCGCCCGAGACAATGTCCCCAAAACCCCCCACAAGACAATGTCCCCAAAACACCCCCCTAAAACACCCCCGAGACGATGTCCCCAAAACCCTCCCGAGACAATGTCTCCAAAACCCCCCCGAGACAATGTCCCCAAAACACCCACCCAAAACTCCCCCGAGACAATGTCCCCAAAACCCACCCGAGACAATGTCCCCAAAAGCCCCCCCCAAAACCCCCCTTCCGAGACAATGTCCCCAAAACCCCCCGAGACAATGTCCCCAAAAACCCCCGGGACAATGTCCCCAATATCACCCCCGCAAAACCCCCCCGAGACAATGTCCCCAAAACACCCCCGAGACAATGTCCCCAAAACCCTCCCGAGACAATGTCCCCAAACACCCCCCCCAAAACCCCCCCGAGACAATGTTCCCAAAACGCCCCCGAGACAATGTCGCCAAAACCCCCCCGAGACACTGTCCCCAAAATTCCCCCCCAAACCCCCCCGAGACAATGTCCCCAAAACCCCCCCGAGACAATGTCCCCAAAAACCCCAACCCCAAAACCCCCCGAGACAATGTTCCCAAAACCACCCCGAGACAATGTCCCCAAAACCCCCCACAAGACAATGTCCCCAAAACACCCGCACAAAACACCCCCGAGATGATGTCCCCAAAAGCCTCCCGAGACAATGTCTCCAAAACCCCCCCGAGACAATGTCCCCAAAACACCCACACAAAACCCCCCCGAGACAATGTCCCCAAAACGCCCCCGATACAATGTCGCCAAAACCCCCCCGAGACAATGTCCCCAAAATCCTCCCCCAACCCCCCCCGAGACATTGTCCCCAGAACCCCTTCGAAACAATGACCCCAAAACCCCCCCGAGACAATGTCCCCAAAACCCCCCCCCCAAATCCCCACCGAGACAATGTTCCCAAAACCCCTCCGAGACAATGTCCCCAAACCCCCGCACCAAAAACCGCCCGAGACAATATCCCCAAAACCCCCTCCCGAGACAATGTCCCCAAATCCCCCCCCAAAACACCCCCGAGACAATGTCCCCAAAAACCCCCGGGACAATGTCCCAAAAACCCCCCCGAGACAATGTCCCCAAAACCCCCCCGAGACAACGTCCCCAAAACCACCACGAGACAATGTCCCCAAAAACACCCGAGACAATGTCCCCAAAACACCCACCCCCAAAACCCCCCGAGACAATGTTCCCAAAACCCCCCGCGACATTGTCCCCAAAACCTCCCACGAGACAATGTCCCCAAAACCCCCCCGAGACAATGTCCTCAAAACCCCCCCGAGACAATGTCCCCAAAACACACACCCAAAACTCCCCCGAGACAATGTCCCCAAAACCCCCCCGAGACAATGTCCCCAAAACCCCCCCGAGACAACGTCCCCAAAACCCCCCCGAGACAATGTCCCCAAAACACCCCCGAGACAATGTCCCCAAAACCCCCACCCCCAAAACCCCCCGAGACAATGTTGCCAAAACCCGCCCGAGACAATGTCCCCAAAACCCCCCACAAGACAATGTCCCCAAAACACCCCCCTAAAACACCCCCGAGACGATGTCCCCAAAACCCTCACGAGAGAATGTCTCCAAAACCCCCCTGAGACAATGTCCCCAAAACACCCACCCAAAACTCCCCCGAGACAATGTCCCCAAAACCCCCCCGAGACAATGTCCCCAAAACCCACCCGAGACAATGTCCCCAAAAGCCCCCCCCAAAACCCCCCCCCCGAGACAATGTCCCCAAAACCCCCCGAGACAATGTCCCCAAAAACCCCCGGGACAATGTCCCCAATATGCCCCCCGCAAAACCCCCCCGAGACAATGTCCCCAAAACACCCCCGAGACAATGTCCCCAAAACCCTCCCGAGACAATGTCCCCAAACACCCCCCCCCAAAACCCCCCCGAGACAATGTCCCCAAAACGCCCCGGAGACAATGTCGCCAAAACCCCCCGAGACAATGTTCCCAAAAACCCCCGGGACAATGTCCCCAATATCACCCCCGCAAAACCCCCCCGAGACGATGTCCCCAAAACCCTCCCGAGACAATGTCTCCAAAACCCCCCCGAGACAATGTCCCCAAAACCACACCGAGACAATGTCCACAAAAGCACCCCCCAAAACCCCCCCGAGACAATTTCCCCAAAACCCCCCCGAGACAATGTCCCCAAAACCCCCCCGAGACAATGTCCCCAAAATTCCCCCCCCAAAACCCCCCCGAGACAATGTCCCCAAAACCCCCCCGAGACAATGTCCCCAAAACCCTCCCGAGACAATGTCCCCAAAAACCCCCCCCAAAACCCCCCCGAGACAATGTCCCCAAAACACCCCCGAGACAATGTCGCCAAAACCCCCCCGAGACAATGTCCCCAAAATCCCCCCCCAACCCCCCCCGAGACATTGTCCCCAGAACCCCTTCGAGACAATGTCCCCAAAACCCCCCCGAGACAGTGTCCCCAAAACCCCCCCCAAATCCCCCCTGAGACAATGTTCCCAAAACACCCCCGAGACAATGTCCGCAAAACACCCCCCCAAAAACCCCCCGAGACAATGTCCCCAAAATCCCCCCGAGACAATGTCCCCAAAACCCCCCCGAGACAATGTCCCAACAAAACCCCACGAGACAACGTCCCCAAAACGCCCCCGAGACAATGTCCCCAAAACACCCCCGAGACAATGTCCCCAAAACACCCACCCCCAAAACCCCCCGAGACAATGTTCCCAAAACCCCCCCGCGACAATGTCCCCAAAACCCCTCACGAGACAATGTCCCCAAAACACCCCCCCAAAACACCCCCGAGACAATGTCCCCAAAACCCCCCCGAGACAATGTCCTCAAAACTCCCCCCGAGACAATGTCCCCAAAACACCCACCCAAAACTCCCCCTAGACAATGTCCCCAAAACCCCCCCGAGACAATGTCCCCAAAATCCCCCCGAGACAACGTCCCCAAAACCCCCCCGAGACAATGTCCCCAAAACCCCCCGAGACAATGTCCCCAAAAACCCCACCCCCAAAACCCCCCGAGACAATGTTCCCAAAACCCCCCCGAGACAATGTCTCCAAAAACCCCCACAAGACAATGTCCCCAAAACACCCCCCCAAAACACTGTCGAGACGATGTCCCCAAAACCCTTCCGAGACAATGTCTCCAAAACACCCCCCGAGACAATGTCCCCAAAAAACCCACCGAAAACTCCCCCGAGACAATGTCACCAAAACCCCCCCAAGACAATGTCCCCAAAAACCCCCCGAGAAAATGTCTCCAAAAGCCCCCCACAAAACCCCCCCGAGACAATGTCACCAAAACACCCCTGAGACAATGTCCCCATAACCCCCGAAGAGACAATGTCCCCAAAACGCCCCCCCCAAAACCCCCCCGAGACAATGTCCCCAAAACACCCCCGAGACAACGTCCCCAAAACCCCCCACGAGACAATGTCCCCAAAACACTCCCCCAAAACACCCCGGAGACAATGTCCCCAAAATCCCCCCGAGACAATGTCCTCAAACCCCCCCCGAGACAATGTCCCCAAAACACCCACCCAAAACTCCCCCGAGACAATGTCCCCAAAACCCCCCCAAGACAATGTCCCCAAAACACCCCCGAGACAACGTCCCCAAAACCCCCCCCGAGACAATGTCCCCAAAATCCCCCCGAGACAATGTCCCCAAAATCCCCACCCCCAAAACCCCCCGAGACAATGTTCCCAAAACCCCCCCGAGACAATGTCCCCAAAACCCCCCACAGGACAATGTCCCCAAAACACCCCCCCAAAACACCCCCGAGACGATGTCCCCAAAACCCTCCCGGGACAATGTCTCGAAAACCCCCCCGAGACAATGTCCCCAAAACACCCACCCAAAACCCCCCCGAGACAATGTCCCCAAAACGCCCCCGAGACAATGTCGCCAAAACCCCCCCGAGACAATGTCCCCAAAATCCCCCCCCAAACACCCCCGAGACATTGTCCCCAGAACCCCTTCGAGACATTGTCCCCAAAACCCCCCCGAGACAATGTCCCCAAAACCCCCCCCCAAATCCCCCCCGCGACAATGTTCCCAAAACCCCCCGAGACAATGTCCCCAAAACCCCCCCCCAAAAATCCCCCGAAACAATGTCCCCAAAACCATCCCCGAGACAATGTCCCCAAACCCCCCCCCCAAAACACCCCAGAGACAATGTCCCCAAAAACCCCCGAGACAATGTCCCCAAAACCCCCCCGAGACAATGTCCCAACAAACCCCCCTGAGACAACGTCCCCCAAACCCCCCCGAGACATTGTCCCCAGAACCCCTTCGAGACAATGTCCCCAAAACCCCCCCGAGACAGTGTCCCCAAAACCCCCCCCAAATCCCCCCTGAGACAATGTTCCCAAAACCCCCCCGAGACAATGTCCGCAAAACACCCCCCCAAAAACCCCTCCGAGACAACGTCCCCAAAAGCCCCCCGAGACAATATCCCCAAAACCCCCCCGGGACAATGTCCCCAAAACCCCCACCCCCAAAACCCCCCGAGACAATGTTCCCAAAACCCCCCCGCGACAATGTCCCCAAAACCCCCCACGAGACAATGTCCCCAAAACACCCGCCCAAAACACCCCCGAGACAATGTCCCCCAAACCCCCCCGAGACAACGTCCCCAAAACCACCCGAGACAATGTCCCCAAAACCCCCCCGAGACAATGTCCCCAAAACCCCCACCCCAAAACCCCCCGAGACAATGTTCCCAAAACCCCCCCGAGACAATGTCCTCAAAACCCCCCACAACACAATGTCCCCAAAACACCCCCACAAAACACCCCCGAGACGATGTCCCCAAAAACCTCCCGAGACAATGTCTCCAAAACCCCCCCGAGACAATGTCCCCAAAACATCCACCCAAAACTCCCTCAAGACAATGTCAACAAAACCCCCCCGAGACAATGTCCCCAAAACCACACCGAGACAATGTCCACAAAAGCACCCCCCAAAACCCCCCCGAGACAATTTCCCCAAAACCCCCCCGAGACAATGTCCCCAAAACCCCCCCGAGACAATGTCCCCAAAATTCCCCCCCCCAAACCCCCCCGAGACAATGTCCCCAAAACCCCCCCGAGACAATGTCCCCAAAACCCTCCCGAGACAATGTCCCCAAAACCCCACCCCAAAACCCCCCCGAGACAATCTCCCCAAAACGCCCCCGAGACAATGTCGCCAAAACCCCCCCGAGACAATGTCCCCAAAATCCCCCCCCAAACCCCCCCGAGACATTGTCCCCAGAACCCCTTCGAGACAATGACCCCAAAACCCCCCCGAGACAGTGTCCCCAAAACCCCCCCAAATCCCCCCTGAGACAATGTTCCCAAAACAACCCCGAGACAATGTCCGCAAAACACCCCCCCAAAAACCCCCCGAGACAATGTCGCCAAAATCCCCCCGAGACAATGTCCCCAAAACCCCCCCGAGACAATGTCCCAACAAACCCCCCTGAGACAACGTCCCCAAAACGCCCCCGAGACAATGTCCCCAAAACACCCCCGAGACAATGTCCCCAAAACCCCCACCCCCAAAACCCCCCGAGACAATGTTCCCAAAACCCCCCCGCGACAATGTCCCCAAAACCCCTCACGAGACAATGTCCCCAAAACACCCCCCCAAAACACCCCCGAGACAATGTCCCCAAAACCCCCCCGAGACAATGTCCTCAAAACCCCCCCGAGACAATGTCCCCAAAACATCCACCCAAAACTCCCTCAAGACAATGTCAACAAAACCCCCCCGAGACAATGTCCCCAAAACCACACCGAGACAATGTCCACAAAAGCACCCCCCAAAACCCCCCCGAGACAATTTCCCCAAAACCCCCCCGAGACAATGTCCCCAAAACCCCCCCGAGACAATGTCCCCAAAATTCCCCCCCCAAAACCCCCCCGAGACAATGTCCCCAAAACCCCCCCGAGACAATGACCCCAAAACCCTCCCGAGACAATGTCCCCAAAACCCCACCCCAAAACCCCCCCGAGACAATGTCCCCAAAACGCCCCCGAGACAATGTCGCCAAAACCCCCCCGAGACAATGTCCCCAAAACCCCCCCCAAACCCCCCCGAGACATTGTCCCCAGAACCCCTTCGAGACAATGACCCCAAAACCTCCCCGAGACAGTGTCCCCAAAACCCCCCCCAAATCCCCCCTGAGACAATGTTCCCAAAACACCCCCGAGACAATGTCCGCAAAACACCCCCCCAAAAACCCCCCGAGACAATGTCCCCAAAATCCCCCCGAGACAATGTCCCCAAAACCCCCCCGAGACAATGTCCCAACAAACCCCCCTGAGACAACGTCCCCAAAATGCCCCCGAGACAATGTCCCCAAAACACCCCCGAGACAATGTCCCCAAAACCCCCACCCCCAAAACCCCCCGAGACAATGTTCCCAAAACCCCCCCGCGACAATGTCCCCAAAACCCCTCACGAGACAATGTCCCCAAAACACCCCCCCAAAACACCCCCGAGACAATGTCCCCAAAACCCCCCCGAGACAATGTCCTCAAAACCCCCCCGAGACAATGTCCCCAAAACCCCCCCGAGACAATGTCCCAACAAACCCCCCTGAGACAACGTCCCCAAAACGCCCCCGAGACAATGTCCCCAAAACCCCCCCGAGACAATGTCCCCAAAACCCCCACCCCCAAAACCCCCCGAGACAATGTTCCCAAAACCCCCCCGCGACAATGTCCCCAAAACCACCCACGAGACAATGTCCCCAAAACACCCGCCCAAAACACCCCCGAGAAAATGTCCCCCAAACCCCCCCGAGACAACGTCCCCAAAACCACCCGAGACAATGTCCCCAAAACCCCCCCGAGACAATGTCCCCAAAACCCCCACCCCAAAACCCCCCGAGACAATGTTCCCAAAACCCCCCCGAGACAATGTCCTCAAAACCCCCCACAACACAATGTCCCCAAAATACCCCCACAAAACACCCCCGAGACGATGTCCCCAAAAACCTCCCGAGACAATGTCTCCAAAACCCCCCCGAGACAATGTCCCCAAAACATCCACCCAAAACTCCCTCAAGACAATGTCAACAAAACCCCCCCGAGACAATGTCCCCAAAACCACACCGAGACAATGTCCACAAAAGCACCCCCCAAAACCCCCCCGAGACAATTTCCCCAAAACCCCCCCGAGACAATGTCCCCAAAACCCCCCCGAGACAATGTCCCCAAAATTCCCCCCCCCAAACCCCCCCGAGACAATGTCCCCAAAACCCCCCCGAGACAATGTCCCCAAAACCCTCCCGAGACAATGTCCCCAAAACCCCACCCCAAAACCACCCCGAGACAATGTCCCCAAAACGCCCCCGAGACAATGTCGCCAAAACCCCCCCGAGACAATGTCCCCAAAATCCCCCCCCAAACCCCCCCGAGACATTGTCCCCAGAACCCCTTCGAGACAATGACCCCAAAACCCCCCCGAGACAGTGTCCCCAAAACCCCCCCCAATCCCCCCTGAGACAATGTTCCCAAAACACCCCCGAGACAATGTCCGCAAAACACCCCCCCAAAAACCCCCCGAGACAATGTCCCCAAAATCCCCCCGAGACAATGTCCCCAAAACCCCCCCGAGACAATGTCCCAACAAACCCCCCTGAGACAACGTCCCCAAAACGCCCCCGAGACAATGTCCCCAAAACACCCCCGAGACAATGTCCCCAAAACCCCCACCCCCAAAACCCCCCGAGACAATGTTCCCAAAACCCCCCCGCGACAATGTCCCCAAAACCCCTCACGAGACAATGTCCCCAAAACACCCCCCCAAAACACCCCCGAGACAATGTCCCCAAAACCCCCCCGAGACAATGTCCTCAAAACCCCCCCCGAGACAATGTCCCCAAAACACCCACCCAAAACTCCCCGAGACAATGTCCCCAAAACCCCCCCGAGACAATGTCCCCAAAACCCCCCCGAGACATCGTCCCCAAAACCCCCCCGAGACAATGTCCCCAAAACCCCCCGAGACAATGTCCCCAAAAACCCCACACCCAAAACCCCCCGAGACAATGTTCCCAAAACCCCCCCGAGACAATGTCCCCGAAACCCCCCACAAGACAATGTCCCCAAAACACCCCCCCAAAACACCGTCGAGACGATGTCCCCAAAACCCTTCCGAGACAATGTCTCCAAAACCCCCCCGAGACAATGTCCCCAAAAAACCCACCCAAAACTCCCCCGAGACAATGTCACCAAAACCCCCCCAAGACAATGTCCCCAAAACCCCCCCGAGAAAATGTCCCCAAAAGCCCCCCACAAAACCCCCCCGAGACAATGTCCCCAAAACACCCCTGAGACAATGTCCCCAAAATCCCCCCGAGACAATGTCCTCAAACCCCCCCCGAGACAATTTCCCCAAAACACCCACCCAAAACTCCCCCGAGACAATGCCCTCAAAACCCCCCCGAGACAATGTCCCCAAAACCCCCCCGAGACA
The DNA here is from genome assembly GCA_026770705.1 of Isurus oxyrinchus. Taxonomy (NCBI): domain Eukaryota; kingdom Metazoa; phylum Chordata; class Chondrichthyes; order Lamniformes; family Lamnidae; genus Isurus; species Isurus oxyrinchus. The sequence goes on from JANJGN010002780.1 coordinate 53,790, forward strand.
ACGTCCCCAAAATCCCCCCCGAGACAATGTCCCCAAAATCCCCACCCCCAAAACCCCCCGAGACAATGTTCCCAAAACCCCCCCGAGACAATGTCCCCAAAACCCCCCACAAGACAATGTCCCCAAAACACCCCCCCAAAACACCCCCGAGACGATGTCCCCAAAACCCTCCCTAGACAATGTCTCGAAAACCCCCCCGAGACAATGTCCCCAAAACACCCACACAAAAACCCCCCGAGACAATGTCCCCAAAACGACCCCGAGACAATGTCGCCAGAACCCCTTCGAGACAATGTCCCCAAAACCCCCCCGAGACAATGTCCCCAAAACCCCCCCCAAATCCCCCCCGAGACAATGTTCCCAAAACCCCCCGAGACAATGTCCCCAAAAACCCCCCCCAAAAAACCCCCGAAACAATGTCCCCAAAACCCCGCCCGAGACAATGTCCCCAAACCCCCCCCCACAAAACACCCCCGAGACAATGTCCCCAAAAACCCCCGGGACAATGTCCCCAAAACCCCCCCGAGACAATGTCCCCAAAACCCCTCCGAGACAACGTCCCCAAAAGCCCCCCGAGACAATATCCCCAAAACCCCCCCGAGACAATGTCCCCAAAACCCCCACCCCCAAAACACCCCGAGACAATGTTCCCAAAACCCCCCCACGACAATGTCCCCAAAACCCCCCACGAGACAATGTCCCCAAAACACCCGCCCAAAACACCCCCGAGACAATGTCCCCAAAACCCCCCCGAGACAATGTCCTCAAAACCCCCCCGAGACAATGTCCCCAAAACACCCACCCAAAACTCCCCCGAGACAATGTCCCCAAAACACCCCCGAGACCATGTCCCCAAAACCCCCCCGAGACAACGTCCCCAAAACCCCCCCGAGACAATGTCCCCAAAACCCCCCCGAGACAATGTCCCCTAAACCCCCACCCCAAAACCCCCCGAGACAATGTTCCCAAAACCCCCCGAGACAATGTCCTCAAAACCCCCCACAAGACAATGTCCCCAAAACACCCCAACAAAACACCCCCGAGACGATGTCCCCAAAACCCTCCCGAGACAATGTCTCCAAAACCCCCCCGAGACAATGTCCCCAAAACACCCACCCAAAACTCCCCCGAGACAATGTCCCCAAAACCCCCCCGAGACAATGTCCCCAAAACCCCCCCGAGACAATGTCCCCAAAATCCCCCCCCAAAACCCCCCGAGACATTGTCCCCAGAACCCCTTCGAGACAATGTCCCCAAAACCCCCCCGAGACAGTGTCCCCAAAACCCCCACCAATCCCCCCTGAGACAATTTCCCAAAACCCCCCCGAGACAATGTCCGCAAAACACCCCCCCAAAAACCCCTCCGAGACAACGTCCCCAAAAGCCCCCCGAGACAATATCCCGAAAACCCCCCCGAGACAATGTCCCCAAAACCCCCACCCCCAAAACCCCCCGAGACAATGTTCCCAAAACACCCCCGCGACAATGTCCCCAAAACCCCCCACGAGACAATGTCCCCAAAACACCCGCCCAAAACACCCCCGAGACAATGTCCCCCAAACCCCCCCGAGACAACGTCGACAAAACCCCCCCGAGACAATGTCCCCAAAACCCCCCCGAGACAATGTCCCCAAAACCACACCGAGACAATGTCCACAAAAGCACCCCCCAAAACCCCCCCGAGACAATTTCCCCAAAACCCCCCCGAGACAATGTCCCCAAAACCCCCCCGAGACAATGTCCCCAAAATTCCCCCCCCAAAACCCCCCCGAGACAATGTCCCCAAAACCCCCCCGAGACAATGTCCCCAAAACCCTCCCGAGACAATGTCCCCAAAACCCCACCCCAAAACCCCCCCGAGACAATGTCCCCAAAACGCCCCCGAGACAATGTCGCCAAAACCCCCCCGAGACAATGTCCCCAAAATCCCCCCCCAAACCCCCCCGAGACATTGTCCCCAGAACCCCTTCGAGACAATGACCCCAAAACCCCCCCGAGACAGTGTCCCCAAAACCCCCCAAATCCCCCCTGAGACAATGTTCCCAAAACACCCCGAGACAATGTCCGCAAAACACCCCCCCAAAAAACCCCCCGAGACAATGTCCCCAAAATCCCCCCGAGACAATGTCCCCAAAACCCCCCCGAGACAATGTCCCAACAAACCCCCCTGAGACAACGTCCCCAAAACGCCCCCGAGACAATGTCCCCAAAACACCCCCGAGACAATGTCCCAAAACCCCCACCCCCCAAAACCCCCCGAGACAATGTTCCCAAAACCCCCCCGCGACAATGTCCCCAAAACCCCTCACGAGACAATGTCCCCAAAACACCCCCCCAAACCCCCCGAGACAATGTCCCCAAAACCCCCCCGAGACAATGTCCTCAAAACCCCCCCCGAGACAATGTCCCCAAAACACCCACCCAAAACTCCCCGAGACAATGTCCCCAAAACCCCCCCGAGACAATGTCCCCAAAACCCCCCCGAGACATCGTCCCCAAAACCCCCCCGAGACAATGTCCCCAAAACCCCCCGAGACAATGTCCCCAAAAACCCCACACCCAAAACCCCCCGAGACAATGTTCCCAAAACCCCCCGAGACAATGTCCCCGAAACCCCCCACAAGACAATGTCCCCAAAACACCCCCCCAAAACACCGTCGAGACGATGTCCCCAAAACCCTTCCGAGACAATGTCTCTAAAACCCCCCCGAGACAATGTCCCCAAAAAACCCACCCAAAACTCCCCCGAGACAATGTCACCAAAACCCCCCAAGACAATGTCCCCAAAACCCCCCCGAGAAAATGTCCCCAAAAGCCCCCCACAAAACCCCCCCGAGACAATGTCCCCAAAACACCCCTGAGACAATGTCCCCATAACCCCCGAAGAGACAATGTCCCCAAAACGCGCCCCCCAAAACCCCCCCGAGACAATGTCCCCAAAACACCCCCGAGACAACGTCCCCAAAACCCCCCACGAGACAATGTCCCCAAAACACTCCCCCAAAACACCCCCGAGACAATGTCCCCAAAATCCCCCCGAGACAATGTCCTCAAACCCCCCCCGAGACAATTTCCCCAAAACACCCACCCAAAACTCCCCCCGAGACAATGCCCCCAAAACCCCCCCGAGACAATGTCCCCAAAACCCCCCCGAGACAACGTCCCCAAAATCCCCCCCGAGACAATGTCCCCAAAACCGCCCCGAGACAATGTCCCCAAAATCCCCACCCCCAAAACCCCCCGAGACAATGTTCCCAAAACCCCCCGAGACTATGTCCCCAAAACCCCCCACAAGACAATGTCCCCAAAACACCCCCCAAAACACCCCCGAGACGATGTCCCCAAAACCCTCCCTAGACAATGTCTCGAAAACCCGCCCGAGACAATGTCCCCAAAACACCCACACAAAACCCCCCTGAGACAATGTCCCCAAAACGACCCCGAGACAATGTCGCCAGAACCCCTTCGAGACAATGTCCCCAAAACCCCCCCGAGACAATGTCCCCAAAACCCCCCCCAAATCCCCCCCGAGACAATGTTCCCAAAACCCCCCGAGACAATGTCCCCAAAAACCCCCCCCAAAAAACCCCGAAACAATGTCCCCAAAACCCCGCCCGAGACAATGTCCCCAAACCCCCCCCCACAAAACACCCCGAGACAATGTCCCCAAAAACCCCCGGGACAATGTCCCCAAAACCCCCCCGAGACAATGTCCCCAAAACCCCTCCGAGACAACGTCCCCAAAAGCCCCCCGAGACAATATCCCCAAAACCCCCCCGAGACAATGTCCCCAAAACCCCACCCCCAAAACACCCCGAGACAATGTTCCCAAAACCCCCCCACGACAATGTCCCCAAAACCCCCCACGAGACAATGTCCCCAAAACACCCGCCCAAAACACCCCCGAGACAATGTCCCCAAAACCCCCCCGAGACAATGTCCTCAAAACCCCCCCCGAGACAATGTCCCCAAAACACCCACCCAAAACTCCCCCGAGACAATGTCCCCAAAACACCCCCGAGACCATGTCCCCAAAACCCCCCCGAGACAACGTCCCCAAACCCCCCCGAGACAATGTCCCCAAAACCCCCCCGAGACAATGTCCCCTAAACCCCCACCCCAAAACCCCCGAGACAATGTTCCCAAAACCCCCCGAGACAATGTCCTCAAAACCCCCCACAAGACAATGTCCCCAAAACACCCCAACAAAACACCCCCGAGACGATGTCCCCAAAACCCTCCCGAGACAATGTCTCCAAAACCCCCCCGAGACAATGTCCCCAAAACACCCACCCAAAACTCCCCCGAGACAATGTCCCCAAAACCCCCCCCGAGACAATGTCCCCAAAACCCCCCCGAGACAATGTCCCCAAAATCCCCCCCCAAAACCCCCCGAGACATTGTCCCCAGAACCCCTTCGAGACAATGTCCCCAAAACCCCCCCGAGACAGTGTCCCCAAAACCCCCACCAATCCCCCCTGAGACAATTTCCCAAAACCCCCCCGAGACAATGTCCGCAAAACACCCCCCCAAAAACCCCTCCGAGACAACGTCCCCAAAAGCCCCCCGAGACAATATCCCGAAAACACCCCCGAGACAATGTCCCCAAAACCCCCACCCCCCAAAACCCCCCGAGACAATGTTCCCAAAACACCCCCCGCGACAATGTCCCCAAAACCCCCCACGAGACAATGTCCCCAAAACACCCGCCCAAAACACCCCCGAGACAATGTCCCCCAAACCCCCCCGAGACAACGTCCCCAAAACCCCCCGAGACAATGTCCCCAAAACCCCCCCGAGACAATGTCCCCAAAACCCCCACCCCAAAACCCCGCGAGACAATGTTCCCAAAACCCCCCCGAGACAATGTCCTCAAAACCCCCCACAACACAATGTCCCCAAAACACCCCCACAAAATACCCCCGAGACGATGTCCCCAAAACCCTCCCGAGACAATGTCTCCAAAACCCCCCCGAGACAATGTCCCCAAAACATCCACCCAAAACTCCCTCAAGACAATGTCCCCAAAACCCCCCCGAGACAATGTCCCCAAAACCACACCGAGACAATGTCCACAAAAGCACACCCCAAAACCCCCCCGAGACAATGTCCCCAAAACCCCCCCGAGACAATGTCCCCAAAACCCCCCCGAGACAATGTCCCCAAAATTCCCCCCACAAAACCCCCCGAGACAATGTCCCCAAAACCCCCCGAGACAATGTCCCCAAAACCCTCCCGAGACAATGTCCCCAAAAACCCCCCCCAAAACCACCCCGAGACAATGTCCCCAAAACGCCCCCGAGACAATGTCGCCAATACCCCCCCGAGACAATGTCCCCAAAATCCCCCCCCAAACCCCCCGAGACATTGTCCCCAGAACCCCTTCGAGACAATGTCCCCAAAACCCCCCCGAGACAGTGTCCCCAAAACCCCCCCCAAATCCCCCCTGAGACAATGTTCCCAAAACACCCCCGAGACAATGTCCGCAAAACACCCCCCCAAAAACCCCCCGAGACAATGTCCCCAAAATCCCCCCGAGACAATGTCCCCAAAGCCCCACCGAGACAATGTCCCAACAAACCCCCCCGAGACAACATCCCCAAAAAGCCCCCGAGACA
>JANJGN010002781.1:0-47500 GCA_026770705.1 Isurus oxyrinchus
TCATCTCCCGCCCGGGACACCCAGATCCCCTTCCTCATCTCCCGCCCGGGACACCCAGATCCCCTTCCTAGCGTCTCCCGCCCGGGACACCCAGATCCCCTTCCTCGTCTCCCGCCCGGGACACCGAGATCCCCTTTCTAGCGTCTCGCCCGGGACACCGAGATCCCCTTTCTAGCGTCTCGCCCGGGACACCCAGATCCCCTTTCTAGCGTCTCGCCCGGGACACCCAGATCCCCTTCCTAGCGTCTCGCCCGGGACACCCAGATCCCCTTTCTAGCGTCTCGCCCGGGACACCCAGATCCCCTTTCTAGCGTCTCGCCCGGGACACCGAGATCCCCTTTCTAGCGTCTCGCCCGGGACACCGAGATCCCCTTTCTAGCGTCTCGCCCGGGACACCGAGATCCCCTTTCTAGCGTCTCGCCCGGGACACCGAGATCCCCTTTCTAGCGTCTCGCCCGGGACACCGAGATCCCCTTTCTAGCGTCTCGCCCGGGACACCGAGATCCCCTTTCTAGCGTCTCGCCCGGGACACCGAGATCCCCTTTCTAGCGTCTCGCCCGGGACACCGAGATCCCCTTTCTAGCGTCTCGCCCGGGACACCGAGATCCCCTTTCTAGCGTCTCGCCCGGGACACCGAGATCCCCTTTCTAGCGTCTCGCCCGGGACACCGAGATCCCCTTTCTAGTCTCTACGCCCGGGACACCGAGATCCCCTTCCTCGTCTCCCGCCCGGGACACCGAGATCCCCTTCCTCGTCTCCCGCCCAGGACACCGAGATCCCCTTTCGTGCGTCTCGCCCGGGACACCGAGATCCCCTTTCTAGCGTCTCGCCCGGGACACCGAGATCCCCTTTCTAGCGTCTCGCCCGGGGACACCGAGATCCCCTTTCTAGCGTCTCGCCCGGGACACCGAGATCCCCTTCCTCGTCTCCCGCCCGGGACACCCAGATCCCCTTCCTCGTCTCCCGCCCGGGACACCGAGATCCCCTTTCTAGCGTCTCGCCCGGGACACCGAGATCCCCTTTCTAGCGTCTCGCCCGGGACACCGAGATCCCCTTTCTAGTCTCTACGCCCGGGACACCGAGATCCCCTTTCTAGTCTCTACGCCCGGGACACCGAGATCCCTTTCCTCGTCTCCCGCCCGGGACACCGAGATCCCCTTCCTCGTCTCCCGCCCAGCACACCGAGATCCCCTTTCTAGCGTCTCGCCCGGGACACCGAGATCCCCTTTCTAGCGTCTCGCCCGGGACACCGAGATCCCCTTTCTAGCGTCTCGCCCGGGACACCGAGATCCCCTTCCTCGTCTCCCGCCCGGGACACCGAGATCCCCTTCCTCATCTCCCGCCCGGGACACCCAGATCCCCTTCCTCGTCTCCCGCCCGGGACACCGAGATCCCCTTTCTGGTCCGGACAGTGGATTACGAGTACTGGGACAATAGTAACACTGGGAAATAAGAGTACTGGTCTGAACTGGTCTTGTATCCCCTAAACTGGAACACCAGTAAAACTGGGAAATAAGAGTACTGGTCCGAACTGGTGTTGTATCCACTAAACTGGAAAACCAGTAAAACTGGGCAATAAGAGTACTGGTCCGAACTGGTGTTGTATCCACTAAACTGGAAAACCAGTAAAACTGGGCAATAAGAGTACTGGTCCGAACTGGTGTTGTATTCCCTAAACTGGAACACCAGTAAAACTGGGCAATAAGAGTACTGGTCCGAACTGGTCTTGTATCCCCTAAACTGGAACACCAGTAAAACTGGGCAATAAGAGTACTGGTCCGAAGTGGTCTTGTATCCCCTAAACTGGAACACCAGTAAAACTGGGCAATAAGAGTACTGGTCCGAACTGGTCTTGTATCCCCTAAACTGGAACACCAGTAAATCTGGGAAATAAGAGTACAGGTCTGAAATTTCTTGTACCCCTAAACTGAAACACCAGTAAAACTGGGGAATAAGAGTACTGGTCCGAACTGGTCTTGTATCCCCTAAACTGGAACACCAGTAAATCTGGAAATTAGAGTACTGGTCCTAATTGGTCTTGTATCCCCTAAACAGGAGCTCCAGTAAAACTGGGGAATAAGAGTACTGTTCTGAACTGGTCTTGTATCCCCTGAAACTGGAACACCAGGAAAAACCGGGAAATAAGATTACTGGTCCGAACTGGTTTTGTATCCCCTGAACTGGAACACCAGCTAACTGGGAATAAGAGTACTGGTCTGAACTGGTCTTGCATCCCCTAAACTGGAACACCAGTTAAATGGGAATAAGAGTACTGGTCCGAACTCGTCTTGTATACCTAAACTCGAACAACAGTAATACTGGGAAATAAGAGTACTGGTCCGAACTGATCTTGTATACCTAAACTGGAACAGCAGTAAAACTGGGGAATAAGAATACTGGTCCGAACTGGTGTTGTATCCACTAAACTGGAAAACCAGTAAAACTGGGTAATAAGAGTACTGGTCTGAACTGGTCTTGTATCCCCTAAACAGGAACACCAGAAAAACTGGGTAAAAAGAGTACTCATGTGATTTGGTGTTGTATCCACTTAACTGGAAAAACGGTAAAAACTGGGCAATAAGATTACTAGTCCGAACTGGTCTTGTATCCACTAAACTGGAAAAGCGGTAAAACTGGGCAATAAGAGCACTGGTCCAAACTCGTCTTGCATACCTAAACTCGAACAACAGTAATACTGGGGAATAAGAGTACTGGTCTGAACTGGTCTTGTATCCACTAAACTGGAAAACCAGTAAAACTGGGTAATAAGAGTACTGGTCCGAACTAGTCTTGTATCCCCTAAACAGGAATACGGTAAAGCTGGGGGATAACAGTACAGGTCTGAACTGGTCTTGTATCCCCTAAACTGGACCACCAGTAAAACTGGGCAATAAAGCATACTGCTCTTAACTGGTCTTGTATCCCTAAAGTGGAACACCAGTACAACTCGGAAATAAGAGCACTGGTCTGAAATGGTCTTGTAACCCCTTAACTGGAAAACCAGTAAAACTGGGAAATAAAATTTCTGGTCTGAACTGTTCTGTATTCGCTAAACTGGAACACCAGTTAATTGGGAATAAGAGTACTGGTCTGAACTGGTCTTGTATCCCTGAAACTGGAACACCAGTTAACTGGGAATAAGAGTACTGGTCTGAACTGGTCTTGTGTCCCTGAAACTGGAACACCAGTTAACTGGGAATAAGAGTACTGGTCTAAACTGGTGTTGTATCCCTGAAACTGGAACACCTGTAAAACTGGGAAATAAGAGTACTGGTCCGAACTGGCTTGTATCCCCTAAACAGGAGCTCCAGTAAAACTGGGGAATAAGAATACTGTTCTGAACTGTCTTGTATCCCCTAAACTGGAACACCAGGAAAAACCGGGAATAAGATTACTGGTCCGAACTGGTTTTGTATCCTGTACACTGGAACACCAGTAAAACTGGTGAAAAGGGTACTGGACTGAACTGGTCTTGTATCCCCTGAAACTGGAACACCAGCTAACTGGAATAAGAGTACTGGTCTGAACTGGTCTTGCATCCCCTAAACTGGAACACCAGTTAAATGGGAATAAGAGCACTGGTCCGAACTCGTCTGTATACCTAAACTCGAACAACAGTAATACTGGGAAATAAGAGTACTGGTCCGAACTGGTCTTGTATACCTAAACTGGAACAGCAGTAAAACTGGAGAATAAGAGTACTGGTCTGAACTGGTGTTGTATCCACTTAACTGGAAAACCAGTAAAACTGGGCAATAACATTACTGGTCCGAACGGGTCTTGTATCCCCTAAACTGGAACACCAGGCAAACTGGGCAATAAGAGTACTGGTCCGAATTGGTCTTGTATCCCCTAAACAGGAACACCAGAAAAACTGGGCAATAAGCGTACTGCTCTTAACTGGTCTTGTATCCCCTAAAGTGGAACACCAGTACAACTCGGAAATAAGAGCACTGGACTGAAATGGTCTTGTATCTCTTAAACTGGAAAACCAGTAAAACTGGGAAATAAAATTTCTGGTCTGAACTGTTCTTGTATTCGCTAAACTGGAACACCAGTTAATTGGGAATAAGAGTACTGGTCTAAACTGGTGTTGTATCCCTGAAACTGGAACACCTGTAAAACTGGGAAATAAGAGTACTGGTCTGAACGGCTCTTTTATCTCCTAAACTGGAACACCAGTAAAACTAGGGAATAAGAGTACTGGTCCGAACGGCTCTTGTATCTCTTAAACTGGAGAACCAGTAAAACTGGGAAAAAAGATTACTGGACCGAACTGGTCTTGTATCCCCTAAACTGGAACACCAGTAAATCTGGGAAATAAGAGTACAGGTCTGAAATTTCTTGTATCCCCTAAACTGAAACACCAGTAAAACTGGGGAATAAGAGTACTGGTCCGAACTGGTCTTGTATCCCCTAAACTGGAACACCAGTAAATCTGGAAATTAGAGTACTGGTCCTAATTGGTCTTGTATCCCCTAAACAGGAGCTCCAGTAAAACTGGGGAATAAGAGTACTGTTCTGAACTGGTCTTGTATCCCCTGAAACTGGAACACCAGGAAAAACCGGGAAATAAGATTACTGGTCCGAACTGGTTTTGTATCCCCTGAACTGGAACACCAGCTAACTGGGAATAAGAGTACTGGTCTGAACTGGTCTTGCATCCCCTAAACTGGAACACCAGTTAAATGGGAATAAGAGTACTGGTCCGAACTCGTCTTGTATACCTAAACTCGAACAACAGTAATACTGGGAAATAAGAGTACTGGTCCGAACTGATCTTGTATACCTAAACTGGAACAGCAGTAAAACTGGGGAATAAGAATACTGGTCCGAACTGGTGTTGTATCCACTAAACTGGAAAACCAGTAAAACTGGGTAATAAGAGTACTGGTCTGAACTGGTCTTGTATCCCCTAAACAGGAACACCAGAAAAACTGGGTAAAAAGAGTACTCATGTGATTTGGTGTTGTATCCACTTAACTGGAAAAACGGTAAAACTGGGCAATAAGATTACTAGTCCGAACTGGTCTTGTATCCACTAAACTGGAAAAGCGGTAAAACTGGGCAATAAGAGCACTGGTCCAAACTCGTCTTGCATACCTAAACTCGAACAACAGTAATACTGGGGAATAAGAGTACTGGTCTGAACTGGTCTTGTATCCACTAAACTGGAAAACCAGTAAAACTGGGTAATAAGAGTACTGGTCCGAACTAGTCTTGTATCCCCTAAACAGGAATACGGTAAAGCTGGGGGATAACAGTACAGGTCTGAACTGGTCTTGTATCCCCTAAACTGGACCACCAGTAAAACTGGGCAATAAAGCATACTGCTCTTAACTGGTCTTGTATCCCCTAAAGTGGAACACCAGTACAACTCGGAAATAAGAGCACTGGTCTGAAATGGTCTTGTAACCCCTTAACTGGAAAACCAGTAAAACTGGGAAATAAAATTTCTGGTCTGAACTGTTCTTGTATTCGCTAAACTGGAACACCAGTTAATTGGGAATAAGAGTACTGGTCTGAACTGGTCTTGTATCCCTGAAACTGGAACACCAGTTAACTGGGAATAAGAGTACTGGTCTGAACTGGTCTTGTGTCCCTGAAACTGGAACACCAGTTAACTGGGAATAAGAGTACTGGTCTAAACTGGTGTTGTATCCCTGAAACTGGAACACCTGTAAAACTGGGAAATAAGAGTACTGGTCCGAACTGGTCTTGTATCCCCTAAACAGGAGCTCCAGTAAAACTGGGGAATAAGAATACTGTTCTGAACTGGTCTTGTATCCCCTAAACTGGAACACCAGGAAAAACCGGGAAATAAGATTACTGGTCCGAACTGGTTTTGTATCCTGTACACTGGAACACCAGTAAAACTGGTGAAAAGGGTACTGGACTGAACTGGTCTTGTATCCCCTGAACTGGAACACCAGCTAACTGGGAATAAGAGTACTGGTCTGAACTGGTCTTGCATCCCCTAAACTGGAACACCAGTTAAATGGGAATAAGAGCACTGGTCCGAACTCGTCTTGTATACCTAAACTCGAACAACAGTAATACTGGGAAATAAGAGTACTGGTCCGAACTGGTCTTGTATACCTAAACTGGAACAGCAGTAAAACTGGAGAATAAGAGTACTGGTCTGAACTGGTGTTGTATCCACTTAACTGGAAAACCAGTAAAACTGGGCAATAACATTACTGGTCCGAACGGGTCTTGTATCCCCTAAACTGGAACACCAGGCAAACTGGGCAATAAGAGTACTGGTCCGAATTGGTCTTGTATCCCCTAAACAGGAACACCAGAAAAACTGGGCAATAAGCGTACTGCTCTTAACTGGTCTTGTATCCCCTAAAGTGGAACACCAGTACAACTCGGAAATAAGAGCACTGGACTGAAATGGTCTTGTATCTCTTAAACTGGAAAACCAGTAAAACTGGGAAATAAAATTTCTGGTCTGAACTGTTCTTGTATTCGCTAAACTGGAACACCAGTTAATTGGGAATAAGAGTACTGGTCTAAACTGGTGTTGTATCCCTGAAACTGGAACACCTGTAAAACTGGGAAATAAGAGTACTGGTCTGAACGGCTCTTTTATCTCCTAAACTGGAACACCAGTAAAACTAGGGAATAAGAGTACTGGTCCGAACGGCTCTTGTATCTCTTAAACTGGAGAACCAGTAAAACTGGGAAAAAAGATTACTGGACCGAACTGGTCTTGTATCCTCTAAACTGGAACACCAGTAAAACTGGGAAATAAGAGTACTGGTCCGAACTGTTCTTGTATCCCCGAAACAGGAACACCAGTAAAACTGGCAAATAAGAGCACTGGTCTGAACTGGTGTTGTATCCCCTAAACTGGAACACCAGTTAAACTGGGCAATAAGAGTACTGGTCCGAACTGGTGTTGTATCCCCTAAACTGGAACACCAGTAAAACTGGGCAATAAGAGTACTGGTCCGAAGTGGTCTTGTATCCCCTAAACTGGAACACCAGTAAAACTGGGCAATAAGAGTACTGGTCCGAAGTGGTCTTGTATCCCCTAAACTGGAACACCAGTAAATCTGGGAAATAAGAGTACAGGTCTGAAATTTCTTGTATCCCCTAAACTGAAACACCAGTAAAACTGGGCAATAAGAGTACTGGTCCGAACTGGTCTTGTATCCCCTAAACTGGAACACCAGTAAATCTGGAAATTAGAGTACTGGTCCTAATTGGTCTTGTATCCCCTAAACAGGAGCTCCAGTTAAAACTGGGGAATAAGAGTACTGTTCTGAACTGGTCTTGTATCCCCTAAACTGGAACACCAGGAAAAACCGGGAAATAAGAGTACTGGTCCGAACTGGTTTTGTATCCTGTACACTGGAACACCAGTAAAACTGGTGAAAAGGGTACTGGACTGAACTGGTCTTGTATCCCCTGAACTGGAACACCAGCTAACTGGGAATAAGAGTACTGGTCTGAACTGGTCTTGCATCCCCTAAACTGGAACACCAGTTAAATGGGAATAAGAGCACTGGTCCGAACTCGTCTTGTATACCTAAACTCGAACAACAGTAATACTGGGAAATAAGAGTACTGGTCCGAACTGGTCTTGTATACCTAAACTGGAACAGCAGTAAAACTGGGGAATAAGAGTACTGGTCCGCAATGATGTTGTATCCACTAAACTGGAAAACCAGTAAAACTGGGCAATAAGATTACTGGTCCGAACGGGTCTTGTATCCCCTAAACTGGAACACCAGTAAAACTGGGCAATAACAGTTCTGGTCTGAACTGGTCTTGTATCCCCTAAAATGTAGGACCAGTAAAACTGGGAAATAAGATAACTAGTCCGCACTAGTCTTGTGTCCCCAAAACTGGAACACCAGGCAATCTGGGTAATAAGAGTACTGGTCCGAACTGGTCTTGTATCCCCTAAACAGGAACACCAGAAAAACTGGGTAATAAGAGTACTCGTGTGACTTGGTGTTGTATCCACAAAACTGGAAAAACGGTAAAACTGGGCAATATGAGTACTGGTCCGAACTGGTCTTGTATCCACTAAACTGGAAAAGCGGTAAAACTGGGCAATAAGAGTACTGGTCCGAACTCGTCTTGTATACCTAAACTTGAACAACAGTAAAACTGGGGAATAAGAGTACTGGTCCGAACTGGTCTTGTATCCCCTAAACTGGAACACCAGTAAATCTGGGCAATAACAGTACTGGTCTGAACTGGTCTTGTATCCCCTAAAATGTAAGACCAGTAAAACTGGGAAATAAGATAACTAGTCCGCATTAGTCTTGTGTCCCCTAAACTGGAACACCAGTAAAACTGGGTAATAAGAGTACTGGTCCGAACTAATCTTGTTTCCCCTAAACAGGAATACGGGAAAACTGGGGGATAACAGTACAGGTCTGAACTGGTCTTGTATCCCCTAAACTGGACCACCAGTAAAACTGGGCAATAAGCGTACTGCTCTTTACTGGTCTTTTATCCCCTAAAGTGGAACACCAGTACAACTCGGAAATAAGAGCACTGGTCTGAAATGGTCTTGTAACCCCTTAACTGGAAAACCAGTAAAACTGGGAAATAAAAGTTCTGGTCTGAACTGTTCTTGTATTCGCTAAACTGGAACACCAGTTAACTCGGAATAAGATTACTGGTCTGAACTGGTCTTGTGTCCCTGAAACTGGAACACCAGTTAACTGGGAATAAGAATACTGGTCTGAACTGGTCTTGTATCCCTGAAACTGGAACACCTGTAAAACTGGGCAATAAGAGTACTGGTCCGAACTGGTCTTGTATCCCCTGAACTGGAACACCAGTAAAACTGAGAAATAAGAGTACTGGTCCGAACTGGTCTTGTATCCACTAAACTGGAAAACCAGTAAAACTGGGCAATAAGAGTACTGGTCCGAACTGGTCTTATATCCCCTAAACTGGAAAACCAGGAGAACTGGGGAATAAGAGCACTGGTCCGAACGGGTCTTGTATCACCTAAACTGGAACACCACTAAAACTGGGCAATAAGAGTACTAGTCCGAACTGGTCTTGTATCCTCTTAACTGGCACACCAGTAAAACTGGGAAATAAGAGTACAGGTCTGAAATTTCTTGTATCCCCTAAACTGGAACACCAGTAAAACTGGAAATAAGAGTACTGGTCCTAATTGGTCTTGTATCCCCTAAACAGGAGCTCCAGTAAAACTGGGGAATAAGAGTACTGGTCCGAACTGGTCTTGTATCCTGTGCACTGGAACACCAGTAAAACTGGTGAAAAGGGTACTGGACTGAACTGGTCTTGTATCCCCTAAACTGGAACACCAGCTAACTGGGAATAAGAGTACTGGTCTGAACTGGTCTTGCATCCCCTAAACTGGAACACCAGTTAAATGGGAATAAGAGCACTGGTCCAAACTGGTCATGTATCCACTAAACTGGAAAAGTGGTAAAACTGGGCAATAAGAGCACTGGTCCGAACTCGTCTTGTATACCTAAACTCGAACAACAGTAATACTTGGAAATGAGTACTGGTCCGAACTGGTCTTGTATACCTAAACTCGAACAACAGTAATACTGGGAAATGAGTACTGGTCCGAACTGGTCTTGTATACCTAAACTGGAACAGCAGTAAAACTGGGGAATAAGAGTACTGGTACGAACTGGTGTTGTATCCACTAAACTGGAAAACCAGTAAAACTGGGCAATAAGATTACTGGTCCGAACGGGTCTTGTATCCCCTAAACTGGAACACCAGGCAAACTGGGTAATAAGAGTACTGGTCCGAACTGGTCTTGTATCCCCTAAACAGGAACACCAGAAACACTGGGTAATAAGAATACTGGTCCGAACTGGTCTTGTATCCCCTAAACAGGAACACCAGAAAAACTGGGTAATAAGAGTACTCGTGTGACTTGGTGTTGTATCCACTTAACTGGAAAAACGGTAAAACTGGGCAATAAGATTACTGGTCTGAACGGATCTTGTATCCCCTAAACTGGAACACCAGTAAAACTGGGCAATAACAGTACTGGTCTGAACTGGTCTTGTATCCCCTAAAATGTAAGACCAGGAAAACTGGGAAATAAGATAACTAGTCCGCACTAGTCTTGTGTCCCCTAAACTGGAACACCAGTAAAACTGGTTAATAAGAGTACTGGTCCGAACTGGTCTTGTATCCCCTAAACTGGAACACCAGTAAATCTGGAAATAAGAGTACTGGTCCTAATTGCTCTTGAATCCTCTAAACTGGAGCTCCAGTAAAACTGAGGAATAAGAGTACTGTCCTGAACTGGTCTTGTATCCCCTAAACTGGAACACCAGGAAAAACCAGGAAATAAGATTACTGGTCCGAACTGGTTTTGTATCCTGTACACTGGACCACCAGTAAAACTGGTGAAAAGGGTACTGGACTGAACTGGTCTTGTATCCCCTAAACTGGAACACCAGCTAACTGGGAATAAGAGTACAGGTCTGAACTGGTCTTGCATCCCCTAAACTGGAACACCAGTTAAATGGGAATAAGAGCACTGGTCCGAACTGGTCTTGTTTCCCCTAAGCTGGAGCTCCAGTAAAACTGGGCAATAAGAGCACTGGTCCGAACTCGTCTTGTATACCTAAACTCGAAAAACAGTAATACTGGGAAATAAGAGTACTGGTCCGAACTGGTCTTGTATACCTAAACTGGAACAGCAGTAAAACTGGGGAATAAGAGTACTGGTCCGAACTGGTGTTGTATCCACTAAACTGGAAAGCCAGTAAAACTGGGCAATAAGAGTACTGGTCCGCACTAGTCTTGTATCCCCTAAACAGGAATACGGTAAAACTGGGGGATAACAGTACAGGTCTGAACTGGTCTTGTATCCCCTAAACTGGACCACCAGTAAAACTGGGCAATAAGCGTACTGCTCTTAACTGGTCTTTTATCCCCTAAAGTGGAACACCAGTACAACTCGGAAATAAGAGCACTGGTCTGAAATGGTCTTGTATCTCTTAAACTGGAAAACCAGTAAAACTGGGGAATAAAAGTGCAGGTCTGAACTGTTCTTGGATTCGCTAAACTGGAACACCAGTTAATTGGGAATAAGAGTACTGGTCTGAACTGGTCTTGTAATCCCTAAACTGGAACACCAGTTAACTGGGAATAAGAGTACTGGTCTGAACTGGTCTTGTATCCCCTAAACTGGAACACCAGTAAAACTGGGTAATAAGAGAACTGGTCCGCACTAGTCTTGTATCACCTAAACAGGAATACGGTAAAACTGGGGGAAAACAGTACAGGTCTGAACTGGTCTTGTATCCCCTAAACTGGAACACCAGTTAACTGGGAATAAGAGTACTGGTCTGAACTGGTCTTGTGTCCCTGAAACTGGAACACCAGTTAACTGGGAATAAGAGTACTGGTCTGAACTGGTCTTGTGTCCCTGAAACTGGAACACCAGTTAACTGGGAATAAGAGTACTGGTCTGAACTGGTCTTGTATCCCCTAAACTGGAACACCAGTAAAACTGGGTAATAAGATTACTGGTCCGAACTGGTCTTGTACCTCCTAAACTGGAAAACCAGTAAAACCGGGGAATAAGAGTACAGGTCCGAACGGCTCGTGTATCTCCTAAACTGGAACACCAGTAAAACTGGGAAATAAGATTACTGGTCCGAACTGGTCTTGTATCCCTTAAACTGGAACACCAGTAAAACTGGGTAATAAGATTACTTGTCTGAACTGGTGTTGTATCCACTAAATTGGAAATCCAGTAAAACTGGGCAATAAGAGTACTGGTCCGAACTGGTCTTATATCCCCTAAACTGGAAAACCAGGTGAACTGGGGAATAAGAGTACTGGTCCGAACTGGTCTTGTATCCCCTAAACTGGAACACCAGTAAAACTGGGCAATATGAGTACTGGTCCGAACTGGTCTTGTATCCCCTGAACTGGACCACCAGTAAAACTGGGCAATAAGCGTACTGCTCTTAACTGGTCTTTTATCCCCTAAAGTGGAACACCAGTACAACTCGGAAATAAGAGCACTGGTCTGAACTGTTCTTGTATCCCCTTAACTGGAAAACCAGTAAAACTGGGAAATAAACGTTCTGGTCTGAACTGTTCTTGTATTCGCTAAACTGGAACACCAGTTAATTGGGAATAAGAGTACTGGTCTGAACTGGTCTTGTATCCCCTAAACTGGAACACCAGTTAACTGGGAATAAGAGTACTGGTCTGAACTGGTCTTGTATCCCTGAAACTGGAATACCTGTAAAACTGGGCAATAAGAGAACTGGTCCGAACGGCTCTTGTATCTCCTAAACTGGAGAACCAGTAAAACTGGGAAATAAGAGTACTGGTCCGAACTGGTCTTGTATCCCCTAAACTGGAACACCAGTTAACTGGGAATAAGATTACTGGTCTGAACTGGTCTTGTGTCCCTGAAACTGGAACACCAGTTAACTGGGTAATAAGATTACTGGTCTGAACTGGTCTTGTATCCCCTAAACAGGAACACCAGAAGAACTGGGTAATAAGAGTACTCGTGTGACTTGGTGTTGTATCCACTTAACTGGAAAAACGGTAAAACTGGGCAATAAGATTACTGGTCTGAACGGATCTTGTATCCCCTAAACTGGAACATCAGTTAACTGGGAATAAGAGTACTGGTCTGAACTGGTCTTGTGTCCCTGAAACTGGAACACCAGTTAACTGGGAATAAGAGTACTGGTCTGAACTGGTCTTGTGTCCCTGAAACTGGAACACCAGTTAACTGGGAATAAGAGTACTGGTCTGAACTGGTCTTGTGTCCCTGAAACTGGAACACCTGTAAAACTGGGGAATAAGAGAACTGGTCCGAACGGCTCTTGTATCTCCTAAACTGGAACACCAGTAAAACTGGGGAATAAGAGTACTGCTCCGAACTGGTCTTGTATCCCCTAAACTGGAACACCAGTAAAACTGGGAAATAAGAGTACTGGTCCGAACTGGTCTTGTATCCCCTAAACTGGAACACCAGTAAAACTGGGCAATAAGAGTACTGGTCCGAACTAGTCTTATATCCCCTAAACTGGAAAACCAGGAGAACTGGGGACTAAGAGTACTGGTCCGATCTGGTCTTGTATCACCTAAACTGGAACACCAGTAAAACTGGGCAATAAGAGTACTGGTCCGAACTGGTCTTGTATCCCCTAAACTGGAGAACCACTAAAACTGGGAAATAAGAGTACTGGTCCGAACTGTTCTTGTATCCCCTAAACTGGAACACCAGTAAATCTGGGAAATAAGAGTACAGGTCTGAAATTTCTTGTATCTCCTAAACTGGAACACCAGTTAAATGGGAATAAGAGTACTTGTCTGAACTGGTCTTGTATCCCCTAAACTGGAACACCAGTTAAACGGGAACAACGGCACTGGTCCGAACTGGTCATGTATCCACTAAACTGGAAAAGTGGTAAAACTGGGCAATAAGAGCACTGGTCCGAACTCGTCTTGTATACCTAAACTCGAACAACAGTAATACTGGGAAATAAGATTACTGGTCCGAACTGGTCTTGCATACCTAAACTGGAAACCGCAGTAAAACTGGGGAATAAGAGTACTGGTCCGAACTGGTGTTGTATCCACTGAACTGGAAAACCAGTAAAGCTGGGCAATAAGATTACTGGTCCGAACGGCTCTTGTATCCCCTAAACTGGAACACCAGGCAAACTGGGTAATAAGAGTACTGGTCCGAACTGGTCTTGTATCCCCTAAACAGGAACACCAGAAAAACTGGGTAATAAGAGTACTCGTGTGACTTGTTGTTGTATCCACTGAACTGGAAAAAAGGTTAAACTGGGTAATAAGATTACTGGTCTGAACGGGTGTTGTATTCCCTAAACTGGAACACCAGTAAAACTGGGGGATAACAGTACTGGTCCGAACTAGTCTTGTATCCCCTAAACAGGAACACCAATAAAACTGGGGGATAACAGTACAGGTCCGAACTGGTCTTGTATCCCCTAAACTGGACCACCAGTAAAACTGGGCAATAAGCGTACTGCTCTTAACTGGTCTTTTATCCCCTAAAGTGGAACACCAGTACAACTCGGAAATAAGAGCACTGGTCTGAAATGGTCTTGTATCTCTTAAACTGGAAAACCAGTAAAACTGGGAAATAAAAGTTCTGGTCTGAACTGTTCTTGGATTCGCTAAACTGGAACACCAGTTAATTGGGAATAAGAGTACTGGTCTGAACTGGTCTTGTATCCCTGAAACTGGAACACCAGTTAACTGGGAATAAGAGTACTGGTCTGAACTGGTCTTGTAATCCCTAAACTGGAACACCAGTTAACTGGGAATAAGAATACTGGTCTGAACTGGTCTTGTATCCCTGAAACTGGAACACCTGTAAAACTGGGAAATAAGAGTACTGGTCCGAACTGGTCTTGTATCCCCTGAAACTGGAACACCAGTAAAACTGGGAAGTAAGAGTACTGGTCCGAACTGGTCTTGTAGCCCCTAAACTGGAGAACCAGTAAAACTGGGAAATAAGAGTACTGGTCCGAACTGGTCTTGTATCCCCTAAACTGGAACACCAGTAAAACTGGGAAATAAGAGTACTAGTCCGAACTGGTCTTGTATCCTCTAAACTGGCACACCAGTAAAACTGGGAAATAAGAGCACTGGTCTGAAATTTCTTGTATCCCCTAAACTGGAACACCAGTAAAACTGGAAATAAGAGTAGTGGTCCTAATTGGTCTTGTATCCCCTAAACAGGAGCTCCAGTAAAACTGGGGAATAAGAGTACTGTTCTGAACTGGTCTTGTATCCCCTAAACTGGAACACCAGCTAACTGGGAATAAGAGTACTGGTCTGAACTGGTCTTGCATCCCCTAAACTGGAACACCAGTTAAATGGGAATAAGAGCACTGGTCCGAACTCGTCTTGTATACCTAAACTGGAAAAAATGGTAAAACTGGGCAATAAGAGCACTGGTCCGAACTGGTCTTGTATACCTAAACTCGAACAACAGTAATACTGGGAAATGAGTACTGGTCCGAACTGGTCTTGTATACCTAAACTGGAACAGCAGTAAAACTGGGGAATAAGAGTACTGGTCCGAACTGGTCTTGTATCCCCTAAACAGGAACACCAGAAAAACTGGGTAATAAGAGTACTGGTCCGAACTGGTCTTGTATCCCCTAAACAGGAACACCAGAAAAACTGGGTAATAAGAGTACTCGTGTGACTTGGTGTTGTATCCACTTAACTGGAAAAACGGTAAAACTGGGCAATAACAGTACTGGTCTGAACTGGTCTTGTATCCCCTAAAATGTAAGACCAGTAAAACTGGGAAATAAGATAACTAGTCCGCACTAGTCTTGTGTCCCCTAAACTGGAACACCAGTAAAACTGGGTAATAAGAGTACTGGTCCGAACTAGTCTTGTATCCCCTAAACAGGAATACGGTAAAACTGGGGGATAACAGTACAGGTCTGAACTGGTCTTGTATCCCCTAAACAGGAACACCAGTAAAACTGTGGGATAACAATACAGGTCTGAACTGGTCTTGTATCCCCTAAACTGGACCACCAGTAAAACTGGGCAATAAGCGTACTGCTCTTAACTGGTCTTTTATCCCTTAAACTGGAACACCAGTACAACTCGGAAATAAGAGCACTGGTCTGAAATGGTCTTGTATCCCTTAAACTGGAACACCAGTAAAACTGGGAAATAAAAGTTCTGGTCTGAACTGTTCTTGGATTTGCTAAACTGGAACACCAGTTAATTGGGAATAAGAGTACTGGTCTGAACTGGTCTTGTATCCCTGAAACTGGAACACCAGTTAACTGGGAATAAGAGTCCTGGTCTGAACTGGTCTTGTGTCCCTGAAACTGGAACACCAGTTAACTGGGAATAAGAATACTGGTCTGAACTGGTCTTCTATCCCTGAAACTGGATCACCAGTAAAACTGGGGAATAAGAGTACTAGTATGAACTGCTGTTGTATTCCCTAAACGGGAACACCAGTTAACTGGGAATAAGAGTCCTGGTCTGAACTGCTCTTTTATCCCTTAAACTGGAACACCAGTAAAACTGGGCAATAAGAGTACTGGTCCGAACTGATCTTGTATCCCCTAAACTGCAACACCAGTGAGACTGGGAAATAAGAGTACTTGTCCGAACTGGTCTGGTATCCCCTGAACTGGAACACAAGTAAAACTGGGAAATAAGAGTACTAGTCCGAACTGTTCTTGTATCCCCTAAAATGTAAGACCAGTAAAACTGGGAAATAAGATAACTAGTCCGCACTAGTCTTGTGTCCCCTAAACTGGAACACCAGTAAAACTGGGCAATAAGAGTACTGGTCCGAACTGATCTTGTATCCCCTAAACTGCAACACCAGTGAGACTGGGAAATAAGAGTACTGGTCTGAACTGGTCTTGTATCCCCTTAACATGAACACCAGTAAAACTGGGAAATAAGATTACTTGTCTGAACTGGTCTTGTATCCCCTAAACTGGAACACCAGTAAAACTGGGTAATATGACAACTGGTCCGAAGTGGTCTTGTATCCACTAAACTGGAACATCAGTAAAACTGGTGAATAAGGGTACTGGTCCGAATTGGACTTGTATCCTCTAAACTGGAGCTCCAGTAAAACTGGGGAATAAGAGTACTGTTCTGAACTTGTCTTGTATCCCCTAAACTGGAACACCTGGAAAAACCGGGAAATAAAATTACTGGTCCGAACTGGTTTTTTATCCTGTACACTGGAACACCAGTAAAACTGTTGAAAAGGGTACAGGTCTGAACTGGTCTTGCATCCCCTAAACTGGAACACCAGTTAAATGGGAATAAGAGCACTGGTCCGAACTAGTCTTGTATCCACTAAACTGGAAAAGTGGTAAAACTGGGCAATAAGAGCACTGGTCCGAACTCGTCTTGTATACCTAAACTCGAACAACAGTAATACTGGGAAATAAGAGTACTGGTCCGAACTGGTCTTGTATACCTAAACTCGAAAAACAGTAATACTGGGAAATAAGAGTACTGGTCCGAACTGGTCTTGTATACCTAAACTGGAACAGCAGTAAAACTGGGGAATAAGAGTACTGGTCCGAACTGGTGTTGTATCCACTAAACTGGAAAACCAGTAAAACTGGGCAATAAGAGTAGTGGACCGAACGGGTCTTGTATCCCCTAAACAGGAACACCAGAAGAACTGGGTAATAAGAGTACTCGTGTGACTTGGTGTTGTATGCACTTAACTGGAAAAACGGTAAAACTGGGCAATAAGATTACTGGTCTGAACGGGTCTTGTATCCCCTAAACTGGAACACCAGTAAAACTGGGCAATAAGCGTACTGCTCTTAACTGGTCTTTTATCCGCTAAAATGGAACACCAGTACAACTCGGAAATAAGAGCACTGGACTGAAATGGTCTTGTAACCCTGAAACTGGAAAACCAGTAAAACTGGGGAATAAGAGAACTGGTCCGAACGGCTCTTGTATCTCCTAAACTGGAGAACCAGGAAAACTGGGAAATAAGAGTACTGGTCCGAACTGGTCTTGCATACCTAAACTGGAACACCAGTAAAACTGGGCAATAAGAGTACTTGTCCTAACTAGTCTTGTATCCCCTAAACTGGAACAGCAGTAAAACTGGGCAATAAGAGTACTTGTCCTAACTAGTCTTGTATCCCCTAAACTGGAACACCAGTAAAACTGGGTAATAAGAGTTCTGAAAACAAAGAGAACTGCGGATGCTGGAAATCCAAAACAAAATCAGAATTACCTGGAAAAACTCAGCAGGTCTGGCAGCATCGGCGGAGAAGAAAAGAGTTGACGTTTCGAGTCCTCATGACCCTTCGACAGAACTTGATTTCGAGTCCAGGAAAGAGTTGAAATATAAGCTGGTTTAAGGTGTGTGTGGGGGGGGGGGGGGGGGGGAAGGAGAGAGAGAGAGAGACAGAGGTGCTTGTGTGGACAAACAAGCAGTGATAGAAGCAGATCATCAAAAGATGTCAGCGACAATGGTACAAAAGAACACATAGGTGTTAAAGTTAAAGTTGGTGATATTATCTAAACGAATGTGCTAATTAAGAATGGATGGTAGGGCACTCAAGGTATAGCTCTAGTGGGGGTGGGGGGAGCATAAAAGATTTTAAAATATTTAAAAATAATGGAAATAGGTGGGAAAAGAAAAATCTATAAAATTTATAGGAAAAAAAAAGGGGGAAACAGAAAGGGGGTGGGGATGGGGGAGGGAGCTCACGACCTAAAGTTATTGAATTCAATATTCAGTCCAGAAGGCTGTAAGGTGCCTAGTCGGAAGATGAGGTGTTGTTCCTCCAGTTTGCGTTGGGCTTCACTGGAACAACGCAGCAAGCCAAGGACAGACATGTGGGCAAGAGAGCAGGGTGGAGTGTTAAAATGGCAAGCCACAGGGAGGTTTGGGTCATTCTTGCGGACAGACCGCAGGTGTAATAAGAGTACTGGTCTGAACTGGTCTTATATCCCCTAAACTGGAACACCGGTAAAACTGGGAAATAAGAGTACTTGTCCTAACTAGTCTTGTATCCCCTAAACTGGAACACCAGTAAAACTGGGTAATAAGAGTACTGGTCCGCCATAGTCTTGTATCCCCTAAACTGGAACACCAGTAAAACTGGGAAATAAGAGTACTGGTCTGAACTGGTCTTGTATCCCCTAAACTGGAACACCAGTGAGACTGGGGAATAAGAGTACTGGTCCGAACTGTTCTTGTATCCCCTAAACTGGAACACCAGTAAAACTGGGTAATAAGATTACTTGTCTGAAATGGTCTTGTATCCCCTAAACTGGAACACCAGTAAAACTGGGTAATAAGGGTACTGGTCTGAACTGGTCTTATACATCGTAAACTGGAACACGTGCAAAACTGGGAAATAAGAGTACTGGTCCGACCTGGTCTTGTATCGCCTTAACTGGAACACCAGTACAACTGGGAAATAAGAGTACTGGTCTGAACTGGTCTTGTATCCCCTAAACTGGAACACCAGTAAATCTGGGAAATAAGAGTACAGGTCTGAAATTTCCTGTATCCCCTAAACTGGAACACCAGTAAAACTGGGGAATAAGAGCACTGGTCCGAACTAGTGTTGTATCCACTAAACTGGAGCTCCAGTAAATCTGGGAATAAGAGTACTGGTCTGAACTGTTCTTGTATCCCCTAAACAGGAAAACCAGTAAAACTGGGAAATAAGAGCACTGGTCTGAACGGCTCTTGTATCTCCTAAACTGGAACACCAGTAAAACTGGGGAATAAGATTACTGGTCTGAACTGGTCTTGTATCCCCTAAACTGGAACACCAGTAAAACTGGGGAATAAGAGTACTGGTCTGAACTGGTCTTGTATCTCCTAAACTGGAACACAAGTAAAACTGGGAAATAAGAGTACTAGTCCGAACTGTTCTTGTATCCCCTAAACTGGAACACCAGTAAATCTGGTAAATGAGAGTACAGGTCTGAAATTTCTTGTATCCCCTAAACTGGATCAACAGTAAAACTGGGGAATAAGAGTACTGGTCCGAACTGGTCTTGTATCCCCTAAACTGGAACACCAGTAAATCTGGGAATAAGAGTACTGTTCTGAACTGGTCTTGTATCCCCTAAACTGGAACACCAGGAAAAACCGGGAAATAAGAGTACTGGTCCGAACTGGTCTTGTATCCTGTACACTGGACCACCAGTAAAACTGCTGAAAAGGCTACTGGTCTGAACTGGTCTTGTATCCCCTAAACTGGATCAACAGTAAAACTGGGAAATGAGAGTACAGGTCTGAAATTTCTTGTATCCCCTAAACTGGAACACCAGTAAAACTGGGGAATAAGAGTACTGGTCCGATCTGGTCTTGTAGCCCCTAAACTGGAACACCAGTAAATCTGGGAATAAGGGTACTGGTCCGAACTGGTCTTGTATCGCCTAAACTGGAACACCAGTAAATCTGGGAATAAGGGTACTGGTCCGAACTGGGTCTTGCATCCCTTAAACTGGAAAACTAGTAAAACTGGGAAATAAGGGTACTGTTCCTAACTGGTCTTGTGTCTCCTAATCTGGATCAACAGTAAAACTGCTCATTAAGAGCAATGGTCCAATCTGGTCTTATACATCGTAAACTGGAACACGTGCAAAACTGGGAAGTAAGCGTACTGGTCCGAACTGGTCTTCTATCGCCTTAACTGGAACACCAGTTAACTGGGAATAAGAGTACAGGTCTGAACTGGTTTTGTATCCCCTAAACTGGAACACCAGTAAAACTGGGAAATAAGAGGACTAGTCCGAACTGGTCTTGTATCCCCTAAACTGGAACATCAGTAAAACTGGGAAATAAGAGTACTGGTCCGAAATGGTCTTGTATCCTGTACACTGGACCACCAGTAAAACTGCTGAAAAGGCTACTGGTCTGAACTGGTCTTGTATCCCCTAAACTGGATCAACAGTAAAACTGGGAAATGAGAGTACAGGTCTGAAATTTCTTGTATCCCCTAAACTGGAACACCAGTAAAACTGGGCAATAAGAGTACTGGTCCGAACTGGTCTTGTATCGCCTTAACTGGAACACCAGTACAACTGGGAAATAAGGGTACTGGTCTGAACTGGTCTTGTATCCCCTAAACTGGAACACCAGTAAAACTGGGAAATAACTGTACTATCCCGATCTGGTCTTGTGTCTCCTAATCTGGATCACCAGTAAAACTGTTCATTAAGAGTACTGGTCCAATCTGGTCTTATACATCGTAAACTGGAACACGTACAAAACTGGGAAATAAGAGTACTGGTCCGAACTGGTCTTGTATCCCCTGAAACTGGATCACCAGTAAAACTGGGAAATAAGAGTACTGCTCCGAACTGGTGTTGTATCCTCTTAACATGAACACCAGTAAAACTGGGAAATAAGAGTACTGGTCTGAACTGTTCTTGTATCCCCTAAACTGGAACACCAGTAAAACTTGGAAATAAGGGTACTGGTCTGAACTGGTCTTATACATCGTAAACTGGAACACGTGCAAAACTGGGAAATAAGAGTACTGGTCCGAACTGGTCTTGTATCGCCTTAACTGGAACACCAGTACACCTGGGAAATAAGAGTACTGGTCTGAACTGGTCTTGTATCCCCTAAACTGGAACACCAGTAAATCTGGGAAATAAGAGTACAGGTCTGAAATTTCCTGTATCCCCTAAACTGGAACACCAGTAAAACTGGGCAGTAAGAGTACTGTTCTGAACTGGACTTGTATCCCCTAAACTGGAACACCAGTACAACTGGGAAATAAGGGTACTCGTCCGAAGTGGTGTTGTACCCCCTAAACTGGATCAACAGTAAAACTGGGGAATAAGAGCACTGGTCCGAACTAGTGTTGTATCCACTAAACTGGAGCTCCAGTAAATCTGGGAATAAGAGTACTGGTCCGAAATGGTCTTGTATCCCCTAAACTGGAGCTCCAGTAAACCTGGGGAATAAGAGTACTGGTCTGAACTGGTCTTGTATCCCCTAAACAGGAAAACCAGTATAACTGGGAAATAAGAGCACTGGTCCGAACTGGTCTTGTATCCCCTAAACTGGAGCACCAGTAAATCTGGGAAATAAGAGTACTGGTCCGAACTGGTCTTGTGTCCCCTAAACTGGAACACCAGTAAAACTGGGAAATAAGAGTACTGGACCGAACTGGTCTTGTATCCTCTAAACTGGAAAACCAGTAAAACTGGGCAATAAGAGTAGTGGACCGAACTGGTCTTGTATCCTCTAAACTGGAAAACCAGTAAAACTGGGCAATAAGAGTAGTGGACCGAACTGGTCTTGTATCCACTAAACTGGAAAAGCGGTAAAACGGGGCAATAAGAGTACTGGTCTGAACTGGTCTTGTATCCCCTAAACTGGAACACCAGTAAATCTGGGAAATAAGAGTACTGGTCTGAACTGGTCTTGTATCCCCTAAACTGGAGCACCAGTAAAACTGGGTAATAAGAGTACTGGTCCGAACTGTTCTTGTATCCCCTAAACTGGAACATCAGTAAATCTGGGAAATTAGAGTACAGGTCTGAAATTTCTTGTATCCCCTAAACTGGAACACCAGTAAAACTGGGGAATAAGAGTACTGGTCTGAACTGGTTTTGTATCCCCTGAACTGGAACACCATTAAAACTGGGGAATAAGAGCACTGGTCCGAATTGGTCTTGTATCCCCTAAACTGGAAAACTAGTACAACTGGGGAATAAGAGTACAGTTCCGAGCTGGTCTTGTATCCCCTAAACAGGAACACCAGTAAAACTGGGGGTTAAGAGTAGTTGTCTGAACTGAACTTGTATCCCCTATACTGGAACACCATTAAAACTGGGCAATAAGAGTACTCGTCCGAACTGGTCTTATATCCCCTAAACTGGAACACCAGTAAAACTGGGTAATAAGAGTACTTGTCCGAACTAGTCTTGTATCCCCTAAACTGGAACACCAGTAAAACTGGGTAATAAGAATACTGGTCCGCCATAGTCTTGTATCCCCTAAACTGGAACACCAGTAAAACTGGGTAATAAGAGTACTGGTCTGAACTGGTCTTGTATCCCCTAAACTGGAACACCAGTAAAACTGGTGAAAAGGGTACTGGTCTGAACTGGTCCTTCATCCCCTAAACTGGAACACCAGTAAATCTGGGAATAAGGGTACTGGTCCGAACTGGGTGTTGTATCCCCTAAACAGGAACACCAGTACAACTGGGAAATAAGGGTACTATTCCGAACTGGTCTTGTGTCTCCTATTCTAGATCAACAGTAAAACTGCTCATTAAGATCAATGGTCCAATCTGGTCTTATACACGTAAACTGGAACACGTGCAATACTGGGAAATAAGAGTACTGGTCCGAACTGGTCTTGTATCGCCTTAACTGCAACACCAGTACAACTGGGAAATAAGGGTACTGGTCTGAACTGGTCTTGCATCCCCTAAACTGGAACACCAGTAAAACTGGGAAATAAGGGTACTATCCCGAACTGGCCTTGTGTCTCCTAATCTGGATCAACAGTAAAACTGTTCATTAAGAGCTCTGGTCCAAACTGGTCTTATACATCGTAAACTGGAACACATACAAAACTGGGAAATAAGAGTACTGGTCCGAACTGGTCTTGTGTCGCCTTAACTGGAACACCAGTAAAACTGGGCAATAAGAGTACTGGTCCGAACTGGTCTTGTATCGCCTTAACTGGAACACCAGTACAACTGGGAAATAAGGGTACTGGTCTGAACTGGTCTTGTATCCCCTAAACTGGAACACCAGTAAAACTGGGAAATAACTGTACTATCCCGATCTGGTCTTGTGTCTCCTAATCTGGATCACCAGTAAAACTGTTCATTAAGAGTACTGGTCCAATCTGGTCTTATACATCGTAAACTGGAACACGTACAAAACTGGGAAATAAGAGTACTGGTCCGAACTGGTCTTGTATCCCCTGAAACTGGATCACCAGTAAAACTGGGAAATAAGAGTACTGCTCCGAACTGGTGTTGTATCCTCTTAACATGAACACCAGTAAAACTGGGAAATAAGAGTACTGGTCTGAACTGTTCTTGTATCCCCTAAACTGGAACACCAGTAAAACTTGGAAATAAGGGTACTGGTCTGAACTGGTCTTATACATCGTAAACTGGAACACGTGCAAAACTGGGAAATAAGAGTACTGGTCCGAACTGGTCTTGTATCGCCTTAACTGGAACACCAGTACACCTGGGAAATAAGAGTACTGGTCTGAACTGGTCTTGTATCCCCTAAACTGGAACACCAGTAAATCTGGGAAATAAGAGTACAGGTCTGAAATTTCCTGTATCCCCTAAACTGGAACACCAGTAAAACTGGGCAGTAAGAGTACTGTTCTGAACTGGACTTGTATCCCCTAAACTGGAACACCAGTACAACTGGGAAATAAGGGTACTGGTCCGAAGTGGTGTTGTACCCCCTAAACTGGATCAACAGTAAAACTGGGGAATAAGAGCACTGGTCCGAACTAGTGTTGTATCCACTAAACTGGAGCTCCAGTAAATCTGGGAATAAGAGTACTGGTCCGAAATGGTCTTGTATCCCCTAAACTGGAGCTCCAGTAAACCTGGGGAATAAGAGTACTGGTCTGAACTGGTCTTGTATCCCCTAAACAGGAAAACCAGTATAACTGGGAAATAAGAGCACTGGTCCGAACTGGTCTTGTATCCCCTAAACTGGAACACCAGTAAAACTGGGCAATAAGAGTACTGGTCTGAACTGGTCTTGTATCCCCTAAACTGGAACACCAGTAAAACTGGGAAATAAGAGTACTGGTCCGAACTGGTCTTGTGTCCCCTAAACTGGAACACCAGTAAAACTGGGAAATAAGAGTACTGGACCGAACTGGTCTTGTATCCTCTAAACTGGAAAACCAGTAAAACTGGGCAATAAGAGTAGTGGACCGAACTGGTCTTGTATCCACTAAACTGGAAAAGCGGTAAAACGGGGCAATAAGAGTACTGGTCTGAAATGGTCTTGTATCCCCTAAACTGGAACATCAATAAAACTGGGAAATAAGAGTACTGGTCCAAACTGGTCTTGTAGCCCCTAAACTGGAGCACCAGTAAAACTGGGTAATAAGAGCCTTGGTCCGAACTGTTCTTGTATCCCCTAAACTGGAACACCAGTAAATCTGGGAAATTAGAGTACAGGTCTGAAATTTCTTGTATCCCCTAAACTGGAACACCAGTAAAACTGGGGAATAAGAGTACTGGTCTGAACTGGTTTTGTATCCCCTGAACTGGAACACCATTAAAACTGGGGAATAAGAGCACTGGTCCGAATTGGTCTTGTATCCCCTAAACTGGAAAACTAGTACAACTGGGGAATAAGAGTACAGTTCCGAGCTGGTCTTGTATCCCCTAAACAGGAACACCAGTAAAACTGGGGGTTAAGAGTAGTTGTCTGAACTGAACTTGTATCCCCTATACTGGAACACCATTAAAACTGGGCAATAAGAGTACTCGTCCGAACTGGTCTTATATCCCCTAAACTGGAACACCAGTAAAACTGGGTAATAAGAGTACTTGTCCGAACTAGTCTTGTATCCCCTAAACTGGAACACCAGTAAAACTGGGTAATAAGAATACTGGTCCGCCATAGTCTTGTATCCCCTAAACTGGAACACCAGTAAAACTGGGTAATAAGAGTACTGGTCTGAACTGGTCTTGTATCCCCTAAACTGGAACACCAGTAAAACTGGTGAAAAGGGTACTGGTCTGAACTGGTCCTGTATCCCCTAAACTGGAACACCAGTAAATCTGGGAATAAGGGTACTGGTCCGAACTGGGTGTTGTATCCCCTAAACAGGAACACCAGTACAACTGGGAAATAAGGGTACTATTCCGAACTGGTCTTGTGTCTCCTATTCTAGATCAACAGTAAAACTGCTCATTAAGATCAATGGTCCAATCTGGTCTTATACACGTAAACTGGAACACATACAAAACTGGGAAATAAGAGTACTGGTCCGAACTGGTCTTGTATCGCCTTAACTGGAACACCAGTTAACTGGGAATAAGAGTACTGGTCTGAACTGATCTTGTATCCCCTAAACTGGAACACCAGTTAACTGGGAATAAGAGTACTGGTCTGAACTGATCTTGTATCCCTGAAACTGGAACACCAGTTAAACTGGGAAATAAGATTACTGTTCTGAACTGGTCTTGTATCCCTGAAACTGGAACACCAGTAACTGGGCAGTAAGAGGTCAGGTCTGAACAGGTCTTGTATCCCCAAACTGGAAAACATTTAAAACTGGGAAATAAGATTACTGGTCTGAACTGGTCTTGTATCCCCTAAACTGGAACACCAGTAAATCTGGGAAATGAGAGTACAGGTCTGAACTGGTGTTGTATCCACTAAACTGGAAAACCAGTAAAACTGGGCAATAAGAGTACTGGTCCGAACTGGTCTTGTATCCCCTAAACTGGAACACCAGTAAATCTGGGAATAAGAGTACTGTTCTGAACTGGTCTTGTATCCCCTAAACTGGAACACCAGGAAAAACCGGGAAATAAGATTACTGGTCTGAACTGGTCTTGTATCCTGTACACTGGACCACCTGTAAAACTGCTGAAAAGGCTACTGGTCTGAACTGGTCTTGTATCCCCTAAACTGGAACACCAGTAAAACTGGGAAATGAGAGTACAGGTCTGAAATTTCTTGTATCCCCTAAACTGGAACACCCGTAAAACTGGGGAATAAGAGTACTGGTCCGAACTGGTCTTGTATCCCCTAAACTGGACCTCCAGTAAAACTGGGCAATCAGAGTACTGGTCCGAACTGGTCTTGTATCGCCTAAACTGGAACACCAGTAAATCTGGGAATAAGGGTACTGGTCCGAACTGGGTCTTGCATCCCCTAAACAGGAACACCAGTACAACTGGGAAATAAGGGTACTATTCCGAACTGGTCTTGTATCCCTTAAACTGGAAAACCAGTAAAACTGGGAAATAAGGGTACTATCCCGAACTGGTCTTGTGTCTCCTAATCTGGATCAACAGTAAAACTGCTCATTAAGAGCAATGGTCCAATCTGGTCTTATACATCGTAAACTGGAACACGTGCAAAACTGGGAAGTAAGCGTACTGGTCCGAACTGGTCTTGTATCGCCTTAACTGGAACACCAGTACAACTGGGAAATAAGGGTACTATCCCGAACTGGTCTTGTGTCTCCTAATCTGGATCACCAGTAAAACTGTTCATTAAGAGCACTGGTCCAATCTGGTCTTATACATCGTAAACTGGAACACGTACAAAACTGGGAAATAAGAGTACTGGTCCGAACTGGTCTTGTATCGCCTTAACTGGAACACCAGTTAACTGGGAATAAGAGTACTGGTCTGAACTGATGTTGTATCCCCTAAACTGGAACACCAGTTAACTGGGAATAAGAGTACTGGTCTGAACTGATCTTGTATCCCTGAAACTGGAACACCAGTTAAACTGGGAAATAAGATTACTGTTCTGAACTGGTCTTGTATCCCTGAAACTGGAACACCAGTACAACTGGGAAATAAGGGTACTGGTCCGAAGTGGTGTTGTACCCCCTAAACTGGATCAACAGTAAACCTGGGGAATAAGAGTACTGGTCTGAACTGATCTTGTATCCCCTAAACAGGAAAACCAGTATAACTGGGAAATAAGAGCACTGGTCCGAACGGGTCTTGTATCCCCTAAACTGGAACACCAGTAAAACTGGGAAATAAGAGTACTGGTCCGAACTGGTCTTGTATCCCCTAAACTGGAACACCAGTAAAACTGGGAAATAAGAGTACTGGACCGAACTGGTCTTGTATCCTCTAAACTGGAAAACCAGTAAAACTGGGCAATAAGAGTAGTGGACCGAACTGGTGTTGTATCCACTAAACTGGAAAAGCGGTAAAACGGGGCAATAAGAGTACTGGTCTGAACTGGTCTTGTATCCCCCAAAACTGGAACATCAATAAAACTGGGAAATAAGAGTACTGGTCCAAACTGGTCTTGTAGCCCCTAAACTGGAAAACCAGTAAATCTGGGTAATAAGAGCATTGGTCCGAACTGTTCTTGTATCCCCTAAACTGGAACACCAGTAAAACTGGGGAATAAGAGTACTGGTCTGAACTGGTCTTGTAGCCCCTCAACTGGAACACCAGTAAATCTGGGAAATTAGAGTACAGGTCTGAAATTTCTTGTATCCCCTAAACTGGAACACCAGTAAAACTGGGGAATAAGAGTACTGGTCTGAACTGGTTTTGTATCCCCTGAACTGGAACACCATTAAAACTGGGGAATAAGAGCACTAGTCCGAATTGGTCTTGTATCCCCTAAACTGGAAAACTAGTACAACTGGGGAATAAGAGTACAGTTCCGAGCTGGTCTTGTATCCCCTAAACAGGAACACCAGTAAAACTGGGGGTTAAGAGTAGTTGTCTGAACTGAACTTGTATCCCCTATACTGGAACACCATTAAAACTGGGCAATAAGAGTACTCGTCCGAACTGGTCTTATATCCCCTAAACTGGAACACCAGTAAAACTGGGTAATAAGAGAACTGGTCCGAACTAGTCTTCTATCCCCTAAACTGGAACACCAGTAAAACTGGGTAATAAGAGTACTGGTCCTAACTAGTCTTGTATTCCC
This sequence comes from Isurus oxyrinchus, assembly GCA_026770705.1. Lineage (NCBI taxonomy): Eukaryota > Metazoa > Chordata > Chondrichthyes > Lamniformes > Lamnidae > Isurus > Isurus oxyrinchus. Next base: position 28,147 of record JANJGN010002781.1, read on the forward strand.
TAAACTGGAACACCAGGAAAACTGGGTAATAAGAGCACTGGTCTGAACTGGTCTTGTATCCCCTAAACTGGAACACCAGTAAAACTGGGAATAAGAGTACTGGTCTGAACTGGTCTTGTATCCCCTAAACTGGAACACCAGTGAGACTGGGGAATAAGAGTACTGCTCCGAACTGGTCTTGTATCCCCTTAACATGAACACCAGTAAAACTGGGGAATAAGATTACTTGTCTGAACTGGTCTTGTATCCCCTAAACTGGAAAACCAGTAAAACTGGGGAATAAGAGTTCTGGTCCGAACTGGTCTGGTATCCCCTAAACTGGAACACCAGTAAAACTGGGAAATAAGAGTACTAGTCCGAACTGTTCTTGTATTCCCTAAACAGGAACACCAGTAAATCATGGAAATGAGAGTACAGGTCTGAAATTTCTTGTATCCCCTAAACTGGAACACCAGTAAATCTGGGAATAAGAGTACTGTTCTGAACTGGTCTTGTATCCCCTAAACTGGAACACCAGGAAAAACCGGGAAATAAGAGTACTGGTCCGAACTGGTCTTGTATCCTGTACACTGGACCACCAGTAAAACTGCTGAAAAGGCTACTGGTCTGAACTGGTCTTGTATCCCCTAAACTGGATCAACAGTAAAACTGGGAAATGAGAGTACAGGTCTGAAATTTCTTGTATCCCCTAAACTGGAACACCAGTAAAACTGGGGAATAAGAGTACAGGTCTGAAATTTCTTGTATCCCCTAAACTGGAACACCAGTAAAACTGGGCAATAAGAGTACTGGTCTGAACTGGTCTTATATCCCCTAAACTGGAACACCAGGAAAAACTGGGAATAAGTGTACTGGTCCGAACTGGTCTTGTATCGCCTAAACTGGAACACCAGTAAAACTGGGAATAAGGGTACTCGTCCGAACTGGGTCTTGCATCCCTTAAACTGGAAAACCAGTAAAACTGGGAAATAAGGGTACAGTTCCTAACTGGTCTTGTGTCTCCTAATCTGGATCAACAGTAAAACTGCTCATTAAGAGCAATGGTCCAATCTGGTCTTATACATCGTAAACTGGAACACGTGCAAAACTGGGAAGTAAGCGTACTGGTCCGAACTGGTCTTCTATCGCCTTAACTGGAACACCAGTTAACTGGGAATAAGAGTACAGGTCTGAACTGGTTTTGTATCCCCTAAACTGGAACACCAGTAAAACTGGGCAATAAGAGGATTAGTCCGAACTGGTCTTGTATCCCCTAAACTGGAACACCAGTAAAACTGGGAAATAAGAGTACTGGACCGAACTGGTCTTGTATCCTCTAAACTGGAAAACCAGTAAAACTGGGCAATAAGAGTAGTGGACCGAACTGGTGTTGTATCCACTAAACTGGAAAAGCGGTAAAACTGGGCAATAAGAGTACTGGTCTTGTATCCCCTAAACTGGAACACCAGTAAAACTGGGAAATAAGAGTACTGGTCCAAACTGGTCTTGTATCCCCTAAACTGGAGCACCAGTAAAACTGGGTAATAAGAGCATTGGTCCGAACTGTTCTTGTATCCCCTAAACTGGAACACCAGTAAATCTGGGAAATAAGAGTACAGGTCTGAAATTCTTGTATCCCCGAAACTGGAACACCAGTAAAACTGGGGAATAAGAGTACTGGTCTGAACTGGTCTTATTTCCCCTAAACTGGAAAACTAGTACAACTGGGGAATAAGAGTACAGTTCCGAGCTGGTCTTGTATCCCCTAAACAGGAACACCAGTAAAACTGGGGGTTAAGAGTAGTTGTCTGAACTGAACTTGTATCCCCTATACTGGAACACCATTAAAACTGGGCAATAAGAGTACTCGCCCGAACTGGTCTTATATCCCCTAAACTGGAACACCAGTAAAACTGGGTAATAAGAGTACTTGTCCGAACTAGTCTTGTATCCCCTAAACTGGAACACCAGTAAAACTGGGTAATAAGAGTACTGGTCCGCAATAGTCTTGTATCCCCTAAACTGGAACACCAGTAAAACTGGGGGTTAAGAGTAGTTGTCTGAACTGGTCTTGTATCCCCTAAACTGGAACACCAGTAAAACTGGGTAATAAGAGTACTGGTCTGATCTGGTCTTGTATCCCCTAAACTGGAACACCAGTAAAACTGGGAAATAAGAGTACTGGTCTGAACTGGTCTTGTATCCCCTAAACTGGAACATCAATAAAACTGGGAAATAAGAGTACTGGTCCGAAGTGGTGTTGTACCCCCTAAACTGGATCAACAGTAAAACTGGTGAATAAGAGTACTGGTCCGAACTGCTCTTGTACCCCCTAAACTGGAACACCAGTAAAACTGGGCAGTAAGAGTACAGGTCCGAACTGGTCTTGTATCCCCTAAACTGGAACACCAGTAAAACTGGGGAATAAGAGGACTGGTCCGAACTGGTCTTGTATCCCCTGAACAGGAAAACTAGTACAACTGGGAAATAAGAGTACAGTTCCGAGCTGGTCTTGTATCCCCTAAACTGCAGCTCCAGTAAAACTGGGAAATAAGAGTACTGGTCCGAACTGTTCTTGTATCCCCTAAACAGAAAGACCAGTAAAACTGGGGGTTAAGAGTAGTTGTCTGAACTGGTCTTGTATCCCCTAAACTGGAACACCAGTAAAACTGGGTAATAAGAGAACTGCTCCGAACTGGTCTTGTATCCCCTTAACATGAACACCAGTGAGACTGGGGAATAAGAGTACTGCTCCGAACTGGTCTTGTATCCCCTTAACATGAACACCAGTAAAACTGGGGAATAAGATTACTTGTCTGAACTGGTCTTGTATCCTGTACACTGGACCACCAGTAAAACTGGTGAAAAGGGTACTGGTCTGAACTGGTCTTGTATCCCCTAAACTGGATCAACAGTAACACTGGGAAATGAGAGTACAGGTCTGAAATTTCTTGTATCCCCTAAACTGGAACACCAGTAAAACTGGGGAATAAGAGTACTGGTCCGATCTGGTCTTGTAGCCCCTAAACTGGAACACCAGTAAATCTGGGAATAAGGGTACTGGTCCGAACTGGTCTTGTATCGCCTAAACTGGAACACCAGTAAATCTGGGAATAAGGGTACTGGTCCGAACTGGGTCTTGCATCCCTTAAACTGGAAAACCAGTAAAACTTGGAAATAAGGGTACTGTTCCTAACTGGTCTTGTGTCTCCTAATCTGGATCACCAGTAAAACTGCTCATTAAGAGCAATGGTCCAATCTGGTCTTATACATCGTAAACTGGAACACGTGCAAAACTGGGAAGTAAGCGTACTGGTCCGAACTGGTCTTCTATCGCCTAAACTGGAACACCAGTGAGACTGGGGAATAAGAGTACTGCTCCGAACTGGTCTTGTATCCCCTTAACATGAACACCAGTAAAACTGGGGAATAAGATTACTTGTCTGAACTGGTCTTGTATCCCCTAAACTGGAAAACCAGTAAAACTGGGGAATAAGAGTTCTGGTCCGAACTGGTCTGGTATCCCCTAAACTGGAACACCAGTAAAACTGGGAAATAAGAGTACTAGTCCGAACTGTTCTTGTATTCCCTAAACAGGAACACCAGTAAATCATGGAAATGAGAGTACAGGTCTGAAATTTCTTGTATCCCCTAAACTGGAACACCAGTAAATCTGGGAATAAGAGTACTGTTCTGAACTGGTCTTGTATCCCCTAAACTGGAACACCAGGAAAAACCGGGAAATAAGAGTACTGGTCCGAACTGGTCTTGTATCCTGTACACTGGACCACCAGTAAAACTGCTGAAAAGGCTACTGGTCTGAACTGGTCTTGTATCCCCTAAACTGGATCAACAGTAAAACTGGGAAATGAGAGTACAGGTCTGAAATTTCTTGTATCCCCTAAACTGGAACACCAGTAAAACTGGGGAATAAGAGTACAGGTCTGAAATTTCTTGTATCCCCTAAACTGGAACACCAGTAAAACTGGGCAATAAGAGTACTGGTCTGAACTGGTCTTATATCCCCTAAACTGGAACACCAGGAAAAACTGGGAATAAGTGTACTGGTCCGAACTGGTCTTGTATCGCCTAAACTGGAACACCAGTAAAACTGGGAATAAGGGTACTCGTCCGAACTGGGTCTTGCATCCCTTAAACTGGAAAACCAGTAAAACTGGGAAATAAGGGTACAGTTCCTAACTGGTCTTGTGTCTCCTAATCTGGATCAACAGTAAAACTGCTCATTAAGAGCAATGGTCCAATCTGGTCTTATACATCGTAAACTGGAACACGTGCAAAACTGGGAAGTAAGCGTACTGGTCCGAACTGGTCTTCTATCGCCTTAACTGGAACACCAGTTAACTGGGAATAAGAGTACAGGTCTGAACTGGTTTTGTATCCCCTAAACTGGAACACCAGTAAAACTGGGTAATAAGAGAACTGCTCCGAACTGGTCTTGTATCCCCTTAACATGAACACCAGTGAGACTGGGGAATAAGAGTACTGCTCCGAACTGGTCTTGTATCCCCTTAACATGAACACCAGTAAAACTGGGGAATAAGATTACTTGTCTGAACTGGTCTTGTATCCTGTACACTGGACCACCAGTAAAACTGGTGAAAAGGGTACTGGTCTGAACTGGTCTTGTATCCCCTAAACTGGATCAACAGTAACACTGGGAAATGAGAGTACAGGTCTGAAATTTCTTGTATCCCCTAAACTGGAACACCAGTAAAACTGGGGAATAAGAGTACTGGTCCGATCTGGTCTTGTAGCCCCTAAACTGGAACACCAGTAAATCTGGGAATAAGGGTACTGGTCCGAACTGGTCTTGTATCGCCTAAACTGGAACACCAGTAAATCTGGGAATAAGGGTACTGGTCCGAACTGGGTCTTGCATCCCTTAAACTGGAAAACCAGTAAAACTTGGAAATAAGGGTACTGTTCCTAACTGGTCTTGTGTCTCCTAATCTGGATCACCAGTAAAACTGCTCATTAAGAGCAATGGTCCAATCTGGTCTTATACATCGTAAACTGGAACACGTGCAAAACTGGGAAGTAAGCGTACTGGTCCGAACTGGTCTTCTATCGCCTAAACTGGAACACCAGTGAGACTGGGGAATAAGAGTACTGCTCCGAACTGGTCTTGTATCCCCTTAACATGAACACCAGTAAAACTGGGGAATAAGATTACTTGTCTGAACTGGTCTTGTATCCCCTAAACTGGAAAACCAGTAAAACTGGGGAATAAGAGTTCTGGTCCGAACTGGTCTGGTATCCCCTAAACTGGAACACCAGTAAAACTGGGAAATAAGAGTACTAGTCCGAACTGTTCTTGTATTCCCTAAACAGGAACACCAGTAAATCATGGAAATGAGAGTACAGGTCTGAAATTTCTTGTATCCCCTAAACTGGAACACCAGTAAATCTGGGAATAAGAGTACTGTTCTGAACTGGTCTTGTATCCCCTAAACTGGAACACCAGGAAAAACCGGGAAATAAGAGTACTGGTCCGAACTGGTCTTGTATCCTGTACACTGGACCACCAGTAAAACTGCTGAAAAGGCTACTGGTCTGAACTGGTCTTGTATCCCCTAAACTGGATCAACAGTAAAACTGGGAAATGAGAGTACAGGTCTGAAATTTCTTGTATCCCCTAAACTGGAACACCAGTAAAACTGGGGAATAAGAGTACAGGTCTGAAATTTCTTGTATCCCCTAAACTGGAACACCAGTAAAACTGGGCAATAAGAGTACTGGTCTGAACTGGTCTTATATCCCCTAAACTGGAACACCAGGAAAAACTGGGAATAAGTGTACTGGTCCGAACTGGTCTTGTATCGCCTAAACTGGAACACCAGTAAAACTGGGAATAAGGGTACTCGTCCGAACTGGGTCTTGCATCCCTTAAACTGGAAAACCAGTAAAACTGGGAAATAAGGGTACAGTTCCTAACTGGTCTTGTGTCTCCTAATCTGGATCAACAGTAAAACTGCTCATTAAGAGCAATGGTCCAATCTGGTCTTATACATCGTAAACTGGAACACGTGCAAAACTGGGAAGTAAGCGTACTGGTCCGAACTGGTCTTCTATCGCCTTAACTGGAACACCAGTTAACTGGGAATAAGAGTACAGGTCTGAACTGGTTTTGTATCCCCTAAACTGGAACACCAGTAAAACTGGGCAATAAGAGGATTAGTCCGAACTGGTCTTGTATCCCCTAAACTGGAACACCAGTAAAACTGGGAAATAAGAGTACTGGACCGAACTGGTCTTGTATCCTCTAAACTGGAAAACCAGTAAAACTGGGCAATAAGAGTAGTGGACCGAACTGGTGTTGTATCCACTAAACTGGAAAAGCGGTAAAACTGGGCAATAAGAGTACTGGTCTTGTATCCCCTAAACTGGAACACCAGTAAAACTGGGAAATAAGAGTACTGGTCCAAACTGGTCTTGTATCCCCTAAACTGGAGCACCAGTAAAACTGGGTAATAAGAGCATTGGTCCAAACTGTTCTTGTATCCCCTAAACTGGAACACCAGTAAATCTGGGAAATAAGAGTACAGGTCTGAAATTCTTGTATCCCCGAAACTGGAACACCAGTAAAACTGGGGAATAAGAGTACTGGTCCGAACTGGTCTTATTTCCCCTAAACTGGAAAACTAGTACAACTGGGGAATAAGAGTACAGTTCCGAGCTGGTCTTGTATCCCCTAAACAGGAACACCAGTAAATCTGGGAATAAGAGTACTGTTCTGAACTGGTCTTGTATCCCCTAAACTGGAACACCAGGAAAAACCGGGAAATAAGATTACTGGTCCGAACTGGTCTTGTATCCTGTACACTGGACCACCAGTAAAACTGGTGAAAAGGGTACTGGTCTGAACTGGTCTTGTATCCCCTAAACTGGATCAACAGTAACACTGGGAAATGAGAGTACAGGTCTGAAATTTCTTGTATCCCCTAAACTGGAACACCAGTAAAACTGGGGAATAAGAGTACTGGTCCGATCTGGTCTTGTAGCCCCTAAACTGGAACACCAGTAAATCTGGGAATAAGGGTACTGGTCCGAACTGGTCTTGTATCGCCTAAACTGGAACACCAGTAAATCTGGGAATAAGGGTACTCGTCCGAACTGGGTCTTGCATCCCTTAAACTGGAAAACCAGTAAAACTGGGAAATAAGGGTACTGTTCCTAACTGGTCTTGTGTCTCCTAATCTGGATCACCAGTAAAACTGCTCATTAAGAGCAATGGTCCAATCTGGTCTTATACATCGTAAACTGGAACACGTGCAAAACTGGGAAGTAAGCGTACTGGTCCGAACTGGTCTTCTATTGCCTTAACTGGAACACCAGTTAACTGGGAATAAGAGTACAGGTCTGAACTGGTTTTGTATCCCCTAAACTGGAACATCAGTAAAACTGGGAAATAAGAGTACTGGTCCGAACTGGTCTTGTATCCTGTACACTGGACCACCAGTAAAACTGCTGAAAAGGCTACTGGTCTGAACTGGTCTTGTATCCCCTAAACTGGATCAACAGTAACACTGGGAAATGAGAGTACAGGTCTGAAATTTCTTGTATCCCCTAAACTGGAACACCAGTAAAACTGGGCAATAAGAGTACTGGTCCGAACTGGTCTTGTATCGCCTTAACTGGAACACCAGTACAACTGGGAAATAAGAGTACAGTTCCGAGCTGGTCTTGTATCCCCTAAGCTGGAGCTCCAGTAAAACTGGGAAATAAGAGTACTGGTCCGAACTGTTCTTGTATCCCCTAAACAGAAACACCAGTAAAACTGGGGGTTAAGAGTAGTTGTCTGAACTGGTCTTGTATCCCCTAAACTGGAACACCAGTAAAACTGGGTAAAAAGAGTACTGGTCCTAACTAGTCTTGTATCCCCTAAACTGGAACACCAGTAAAACTGGGCAATAAGAGTCCTGGTCTGAACTGGTCTTGTATCCCCTAAACTAGAACACCAGTTAAACTGGGAAATAAGATTACTGGTCTGAACTGGTCTTGTATCCCCTAAACTGGAACACCAGTAAATCTGGGAATAAGAGTACTGTTCTGAACTGGTCTTGTATCCCCTAAACTGGAACACCAGGAAAAACCGGGAAATAAGAGTACTGGTCCGAACTGGTCTTGTATCCTGTACACTGGACCACCTGTAAAACTGCTGAAAAGGCTACTGGTCTGAACTGGTCTTGTATCCCCTAAACTGGATCAACAGTAAAACTGGGAAATGAGAGTACAGGTCTGAAATTTCTTGTATCCCCTAAACTGGAACACCAGTAAAACTGGGGAATAAGAGTACTGGTCCGATCTGGTCTTGTAGCCCCTAAACTGGAACACCGTAAATATGGGAATAAGGGTACTCGTCCGAACTGGGTCTTGCATCCCTTTAACTGGAAAACCAGTAAAACTGGGAAATAAGGGTACTGTTCCTAACTGGTCTTGTGTCTCCTAATCTGGATCAACAGTAAAACTGCTCATTAAGAGCAATGGTCCAATCTGGTCTTATACATCGTAAACTGGAACACGTGCAAAACTGGGAAGTAAGCGTACTGGTCCGAACTGGTCTTCTATCGCCTTAACAGGAACACCAGTTAACTGGGAATAAGAGTACAGGTCTGAACTGGTTTTGTATCCCCTAAACTGGAACACCAGTAAAACTGGGAAATAAGAGGACTAGTCCGAACTGGTCTTGTATCCTGTACACTGGACCACCAGTAAAACTGCTGAAAAGGCTACTGGTCTGAACTGGTCTTGTATCCCCTAAACTGGATCAACAGTAACACTGGGAAATGAGAGTACAGGTCTGAAATTTCTTGTATCCCCTAAACTGGAACACCAGTAAAACTGGGCAATAAGAGTACTGGTCCGATCTGGTCTTGTAGCCCCTAAACTGGAACACCAGTAAATCTGGGAATAAGGGTACTGGTCCGAACTGGTCTTGTATCGCCTAAACTGGAACACCAGTAAATCTGGGAATAAGGGTACTGGTCCGAACTGGGTCTTGCATCCCTTAAACTGGAAAACCAGTAAAACTGGGAAATAAGGGTACTGTTCCTAACTGGTCTTGTGTCTCCTAATCTGGATCAACAGTAAAACTGCTCATTAAGAGCAATGGTCCAATCTGGTCTTATACATCGTAAACTGGAACACGTACAAAACTGGGAAGTAAGCGTACTGGTCCGAACTGGTCTTCTATCGCCTTAACTGGAACACCAGTTAACTGGGAATAAGAGTACTGGTCTGAATTCGTCTTGTGTCCCTGAAACTGGAACACCAGTAAAACTGCTGAAAAGGCTACTGGTCTGAACTGGTCTTGTATCCCCTAAACTGGAACACCAGTAAAACTGGGAAATAACTGTACTATCCCGATCTGGTCTTGTGTCTCCTAATCTGGATCACCAGTAAAACTGGGAAATGAGAGTACAGGTCTGAAATTTCTTGTATCCCCTAAACTGGAACACCAGTAAAACTGCTGAAAAGGCTACTGGTCTGAACTGGTCTTGTATCCCCTAAACTGGAACACCAGTAAAACTGGGAAATAACTGTACTATCCCGATCTGGTCTTGTGTCTCCTAATCTGGATCACCAGTAAAACTGTTCATTAAGAGTACTGGTCCAATCTGGTCTTATACATCGTAAACTGGAACACGTACAAAACTGGGAAATAAGAGTACTGGTCCGAACTGGTCTTGTATCCCCTGAAACTGGATCACCAGTAAAACTGGGAAATAAGAGTACTGCTCCGAACTGGTGTTGTATCCTCTTAACATGAACACCAGTAAAACTGGGAAATAAGAGTACTGGTCTGAACTGTTCTTGTATCCCCTAAATTGAAACACCAGTAAAACTTGGAAATAAGGGTACTGGTCTGAACTGGTCTTATACATCGTAAACTGGAACACGTGCAAAACTGGGAAATAAGAGTACTGGTCCGAACTGGTCTTGTATCGCCTTAACTGGAACACCTGTACACCTGGGAAATAAGAGTACTGGTCTGAACTGGTCTTGTATCCCCTAAACTGGAACACCAGTAAATCTGGGAAATAAGAGTACAGGTCTGAAATTTCTTGTATCCCCTAAACTGGAACACCAGTAAAACTGGGCAGTAAGAGTACTGTTCTGAACTGGACTTGTATCCCCTAAACTGGAACACCAGTACAACTGGGAAATAAGGGTACTGGTCCGAAGTGGTGTTGTACCCCCTAAACTGGATCAACAGTAAAACTGGGGAATAAGAGCACTGGTCCGAACTAGTGTTGTATCCACTAAACTGGAGCTCCAGTAAATCTGGGAATAAGAGTACTGGTCCGAAATGGTCTTGTATCCCCTAAACTGGAGCTCCAGTAAACCTGGGGAATAAGAGTACTGGTCTGAACTGGTCTTGTATCCCCTAAACTGGAACACCAGTAAAACTGGGAAATAAGAGCACTGGTCCGAACTGGTCTTGTATCCCCTAAACTGGAACACCAGTAAAACTGGGCAATAAGAGTACTGGTCTGAACTGGTCTTGTATCCCCTAAACTGGAACACCAGTAAAACTGGGAAATAAGAGTACTGGACCGAACTGGTCTTGTATCCTCTAAACTGGAAAACCAGTAAAACTGGGCAATAAGAGTAGTGGACCGAACTGGTCTTGTATCCACTAAACTGGAAAAGCGGTAAAACGGGGCAATAAGAGTACTGGTCTTGTATCCCCTAAACTGGAACACCAGTAAAACTGGGCAATAAGAGTACTGGTCTGAACTGGTCTTGTATCCCCTAAACTGGAACACCAGTAAAACTGGGAAATAAGAGTACTGGTCCGAACTGGTCTTGTGTCCCCTAAACTGGAACACCAGTAAAACTGGGAAATAAGAGTACTGGACCGAACTGGTCTTGTATCCTCTAAACTGGAAAACCAGTAAAACTGGGCAATAAGAGTAGTGGACCGAACTGGTCTTGTATCCACTAAACTGGAAAAGCGGTAAAACGGGGCAATAAGAGTACTGGTCTGAACTGTTCTTGTATCCCCTAAACTGGAACATCAATAAAACTGGGAAATAAGAGTACTGGTCCAAACTGGTCTTGTAGCCCCTAAACTGGAGCACCAGTAAAACTGGGTAATAAGAGCCTTGGTCCGAACTGTTCTTGTATCCCCTAAACTGGAACACCAGTAAATCTGGGAAATTAGAGTACAGGTCTGAAATTTCTTGTATCCCCTAAACTGGAACACCAGTAAAACTGGGGAATAAGAGTACTGGTCTGAACTGGTCTTGTATCCCCTAAACTGGAACACCAGTAAATCTGGGAAATTAGAGTACAGGTCTGAAATTTCTTGTATCCCCTAAACTGGAACACCATTAAAACTGGGGAATAAGAGCACTGGTCCGAATTGGTCTTGTATCCCCTAAACTGGAAAACTAGTACAACTGGGGAATAAGAGTACAGTTCCGAGCTGGTCTTGTATCCCCTAAACAGGAACACCAGTAAAACTGGGGGTTAAGAGTAGTTGTCTGAACTGAACTTGTATCCCCTATACTGGAACACCATTAAAACTGGGCAATAAGAGTACTCGTCCGAACTGGTCTTATATCCCCTAAACTGGAACACCAGTAAAACTGGGTAATAAGAATACTGGTCCGCCATAGTCTTGTATCCCCTAAACTGGAACACCAGTAAAACTGGGTAATAAGAGTACTGGTCTGAACTGGTCTTGTATCCCCTAAACTGGAACACCAGTAAAACTGGTGAAAAGGGTACTGGTCTGAACTGGTCCTGTATCCCCTAAACTGGAACACCAGTAAATCTGGGAATAAGGGTACTGGTCCGAACTGGGTGTTGTATCCCCTAAACAGGAACACCAGTACAACTGGGAAATAAGGGTACTATTCCGAACTGGTCTTGTGTCTCCTATTCTAGATCAACAGTAAAACTGCTCATTAAGATCAATGGTCCAATCTGGTCTTATACACGTAAACTGGAACACGTGCAATACTGGGAAATAAGAGTACTGGTCCGAACTGGTCTTGTATCGCCTTAACTGCAACACCAGTACAACTGGGAAATAAGGGTACTGGTCTGAACTGGTCTTGCATCCCCTAAACTGGAACACCAGTAAAACTGGGAAATAAGGGTACTATCCCGAACTGGCCTTGTGTCTCCTAATCTGGATCAACAGTAAAACTGTTCATTAAGAGCTCTGGTCCAAACTGGTCTTATACATCGTAAACTGGAACACATACAAAACTGGGAAATAAGAGTACTGGTCCGAACTGGTCTTGTATCGCCTTAACTGGAACACCAGTTAACTGGGAATAAGAGTACTGGTCTGAACTGATCTTGTATCCCCTAAACTGGAACACCAGTTAACTGGGAATAAGAGTACTGGTCTGAACTGATCTTGTATCCCTGAAACTGGAACACCAGTTAAACTGGGAAATAAGATTACTGTTCTGAACTGGTCTTGTATCCCTGAAACTGGAACACCAGTAAAACTGGGCAGTAAGAGGTCAGGTCTGAACAGGTCTTGTATCCCCAAACTGGAAAACATTTAAAACTGGGAAATAAGATTACTGGTCTGAACTGGTCTTGTATCCCCTAAACTGGAACACTAGTAAAACTGGGAAATAAGAGTACTGGACTGAACTGGTGTTGTATCTCCTAAACTGGAAAACCAATAAAACTGGGAAATAAGATTACTGGTCTCAACTGGTCTTGTATACCCTAAACTGGATCACCAGTAAAACTGGGTAATAAGATTACTGGTCTGAACTGGTCTTGTATCCCCTAAACTGGAATACCAGTAAAACTGGGGAATAAGATTACTGGTCTGAACTGGTGTTGTATCCACTAAACTGGAAAAACAATAAAACTGGGAAATAAGAGTACTGGTCCGAACTAGTCTTATATCTTCTAAACTGGAAATCCAGTACAACTGGGGAATAAGAGTACTGGTCCGAACTCGTCCTGTATCCCCTAAACTGGAACACCAGTAAAACTGGGCAATAAGAGTACTGGTCCGAACTGGTCTTGTATCCCCTAAACTGGAGAACCAGTAAAACTGGGTAATAAGAGTACTGGTCCGAACTGGTCTTGTATCCCCTAAACTGGAACACCAGTAAAAGTGGGGAATATTTGTACTGGTCCGAACTGGTCTTGTAACCGCTAAACTGGAACACCAGTAAAACTGGGCAATAAGCGTACTGGTCCGAACTAGTCTTATATCCTCTAAACTGGAAATCCAGTACAACTGGGGAATAAGAGTACTGGTCCGAACTCGTCTTGTATCCCCTAAACTGGAACACCAGTAAAACTGGGCAATAAGAGTACTGGTCCGAACTGGTCTTGTATCCCCTAAACTGGAACACCAGTAAAAGTGGGGAATATTTGTACTGGTCCGAACTGTTCTTGTATCCCCCAAACTGGAACACCAGTAAAACTGGGTAATAAGATTACTTGTCTGAACTGGTCTTGTATCCCCTAAACTGGAACACCAGTAAAACTGGGTAATAAGAGTACTGGTCTGAACTGGTCTTGTATCCCCTAAACTAGAACACCAGTTAAACTGGGGAATAAGAGTTCTGGTCCGAACTGGTATTGTACCCCCAAAACTGGAACACCAGTTAAACTGGGGAATAAGAGTTCTGGTCCGAACTGGTCTTGTATCCCCTAAACTAGAACACCAGTAAAACTGGGAAATAAGAGTACTGGACTGAACTCGTCTTGTATCCCCTAAACTAGAACACCAGTAAAACTGGGGAATATGAGAACTGGTCCGAACTGGTCTTGTATCCCCTAAACTGGAACACCAGTAAAACTGGGAAATAAGAGTACTGGTCCGAACTGGTCTGGTATCCCCTGAACTGGAACACAAGTAAAACTGGGAAATAAGAGTACTAGTCCGAACTGTTCTTGTATCCCCTAAACTGGAACACCAGGAAAAACCGGGAAATAAGAGTACTGGTCCGAACTGGTCTTGTTATCCTGTACACTGGACCACCTGTAAAACTGCTGAAAAGGCTACTGGTCTGAAATGGTCTTGTATCCCCTAAACTGGATCAACAGTAAAACTGGGAAATGAGAGTACAGGTCTGAAATTTCTTGTATCCCCTAAACTGGAACACCAGTAAAACTGGGCAATAAGAGTACTGGTCCGAACTTGTCTTGTATCCCCGAAACTGGAACACCAGTAAATCTGGGAATAAGGGTACTGGTCCGAACTGGGTCTTGCATCCCCTAAACAGGAACACCTGTACAACTGGGAAATAAGGGTACTATTCCGAACTGGTCTTGTATCCCTTAAACTGGAAAACCAGTAAACTGGGAAATAAGGGTACTGTTCCTAACTGGTCTTATGTCTCCTAATCTGGATCAACAATAAAACTGCTCATTAAGAGCAATGGTCCAATCTGGTCTTATACATCGTAAACTGGAACACGTGCAAAACTGGGAAGTAAGCGTACTGGTCCGAACTGGTCTTGTATCCCCTAAACTGGAACACCAGTAAAACTGGGAAATAAGGGTACTATCCCGAACTGGTCTTGTGTCTCCTAATCTGGATCACCAGTAAAACTGTTCATTAAGAGCACTGGTCCAATCTGGTCTTATACATCGTAAACTGGAACACGTACAAAACTGGGAAATAAGAGTACTGGTCCGAACTGGTCTTCTATCGCCTTAACTGGAACACCAGTTAACTGGGAATAAGAGTACAGGTCTGAACTGGTTTTGTATCCCCTAAACTGGAGAACCAGTAAAACTGGGGAATAAGATTACTGGTCTGAACTGGTCTTGTATCCCCTAAACTGGAACACCAGTAAAACTGGGAAATAAGAGTACTGGTCCGAACTGGTCTTGTATCCTGTACACTGGACCACCAGTAAAACTGCTGAAAAGGCTACTGGTCTGAACTGGTCTTGTATCCCCTAAACTGGATCAACAGTAAAACTGGGAAATGAGAGTACAGGTCTGAAATTTCTTGTATCCCCTAAACTGGAACACCAGTAAAACTGGGCAATAAGAGTACTGGTCCGAACTGGTCTTGTATCGCCTTAACTGGAACACCAGTACAACTGGGAAATAAGGGTACTGGTCTGAACTGGTCTTGTATCCCCTAAACTGGAACACCAGTAAAACTGGGAAATAAGGGTACTATCCCGAACTGGTCTTGTGTCTCCTAATCTGGATCACCAGTAAAACTGTTCATTAAGAGCACTGGTCCAATCTGGTCTTATACATCGTAAACTGGAACACGTACAAAACTGGGAAATAAGCGTACTGGTCCGAACTGGTCTTGTATCCCCTGAAACTGGATCACCAGTAAAACTGGGAAATAAGATTACTGCTCCGAACTGGTGTTGTATCCCCTTAACATGAACACCAGTAAAACTGGGAAATAAGAGTACTGGTCTGAACTGTTCTTGTATCCCCGAAACTGGAACACCAGTAAAACTGGGAAATAAGGGTACTGGTCTGAACTGGTCTTATACATCGTAAACTGGAACACGTGCAAAACTGGGAAATAAGAGTACTGGTCCGAACTGGTCTTGTATCGCCTTAACTGGAACACCAGTACAACTGGGAAATAAGAGTACTGGTCTGAACTGGTCTTGTATCCCCTAAACTGGAACACCAGTAAAACTGGGAAATAAGGGTACTGGTCTGAACTGGTCTTGTATCCCCTAAACTGGAACACCGGTACAACTGGGAAATAAGAGCATTGGTCCGAACTGGTCTTGTATCCCCTAAACTGGAACACCAGTAAAACTGGGAAATAAGGGTACTATCCCGAACTGGTCTTGTGTCTCCTAATCTGGATCAACAGTAAAACTGCTCATTAAGAGCACTGGTCCAATCTGGTCTTATACATCGTAAACTGGAACACGTACAAAACTGGGAAATAAGAGTACTGGTCCGAACTGGTCTTCTATCGCCTTAACTGGAACACCAGTTAACTGGGAATAAGAGTACAGGTCTGAACTGGTTTTGTATCCCCTAAACTGGAACACCAGTTAACTGGGAATAAGAGTACTGGTCTGAACTGATCATGTATCCCTTAAACTGGAACACCAGTTAACTGGGAATAAGAGTACTGGTCTGAACTGATCTTGTATCCCTGAAACTGGAACACCAGTCAAACTGGGAAATAAGATTACTGGTCCGAATTTTTCTTGTATCCCCAAACTGGAACACCAGTAAAAGTCGTAATAAGATTACTGGTCCGAACTGGTCTTATAGCCCCAAACTGGAAAACTTTTAAAACTGGGAAATAAGAGTACTGGTCTGAACTGGTCTTGTATACCCTAAACTGGAACACCAGTAAAACTGGGGAATAAGATTACTGGTCTGAAATGGTGATGTATCCACTAAACTGGAAAAACAATAAAACTGGGAAATAAGAGTACTGGTCCGAACTGGTCTTGTATCGCCTTAACTGGAACACCAGTACAACTGGGAAATAAGGGTACTGGTCTGAACTGGTCTTGTATCCCCTAAACTGGAAAACCAGTAAAACTGGGAAATAAGGGTACTATTCCGAACTGGTATTGTATCCCCTAAACTGGAAAACCAGTAAAACTGGGAAATAAGGGTACTATCCCGAACTGGTCTTGTGTCTCCTAATCTGGATCACCAGTAAAACTGTTCATTAAGAGCACTGGTCCAATCTGGTCTTATACATCGTAAACTGGAACACGTACAAAACTGGAAAATAAGAGTACTGGTCCGAACTGGTCTTCTATCGCCTTAACTGGAACACCAGTTAACTGGGAATAAGAGTACTGGTCTGAACTGATTTTGTATCCCCTAAACTGGAACACCAGTTAACTGGGAATAAGAGTACAGGTCTGAACTGATCTTGTATCCCTGAAACTGGAACACCAGTCAAACTGGGAAATAAGATTACTGGTCCGAATTTTTCTTGTATCCCCAAACTGGAACACCAGTAAAAGTGGTAAATAAGATTACTGGTCCGAACTGGTCTTATATCCCCAAACTGGAAAACGTTTAAAACTGGGAAATAAGAGTACTGGTCTGAACTGGTCTTGTATACCTGAAACTGGAACACCAGTAAAACTGGGGAATAAGAGTACTGGTCTGAAATGGTGTTGTATCCACTAAACTGGAAAAACAATAAAACTGGGCAATAAGAGTACTGGTCTGAAATGGTGTTGTATCCACTAAACTGGAAAAACAATAAAACTGGGAAATAAGAGTACTGGTCCGAACTAGTCTTATATCCCCTAAACTGGAAATCCAGTACAACTGGGGAATAAGAGTACTGGTCCGAACTGGTCTTGTATCCCCTAAACTGCAAAACCAGTACAACTGGGGAATAAGATTACTGGTCCGAACTGGTCTTGTATCCCCTTAACATGTACACCAGTAAAACTGGGCAATAAGATTACTTGTCTGAACTGTTCTTGTATCCCCTAATCTGGAACACCAGTAAAACTGGGGAATAAGTGTTCTGGTCTGAACTGGTCTTGTATCCATTAAACTGGAACACCAGTTAACTGGGAATAAGGGTACAGGTCTGAACTGGTCTTGTGTCCCTGAAACAGAAACACCTGTAAAACTGGGAAATAATAGTACAGGTCTGAACTGGTCTTGTATCCCCTAAACTGGAGAACCAGTAAAACTGGGAAATAAGAGTACTGGTCCGAACTGGTCTAGTATCCTCTAGACTGGAACACCAGTAAAACTGGGAAATAAGAGTACTGGTCCGAACTGGTCTTGTATCCTCTAGACTGGAACACCAATAAAACTGGGAAATAAGAGTACAGGTCTGAACTGGTCTTGTATCCCCTAAACTGGAACACCAGTAAAACTGGGAAATGAGAGTACAGGTCTGAAATTTCTTGTACCCCCGAAACTGGAACACCAGTAAAACCGGGAAATAAGAGTACTGGTCCGAACTGGTCTTGTATCCTGTACACTGGACCACCAGTAAAACTGCTGAAAAGGCTACTGGTCTGAACTGGTCTTGTATCCTCTAAACTGGAACACCAGCTAACTGGGAATAAGAGTACTGGTCTGAACTGGTCTTGTATCCCCTAAACTGGAACACCTGTAAAACTGGGCAATAAGAGTACAGGTCTGAAATTTCTTGTATCCCCTTAACTGGAACACCAGTAAAACTGGGGAATAAGAGCACTGGTCCGAACTGGTCTTGTATCCCTTAAACTGGAACACCAGTAAATCTGGGAAGAAGAGTACTGGTCCGAACTGGGTCTTGTATCCCCTAAACTGGAACACCAGTACCAACTGGGAAATAAGTTTACTATTCCGATCTGGTCTTGTATCCCTTAAACGGGAATTCCAGAAAAACTGGGAAATAAGGGTACTATTCCGAACTGGTCTTGTGTCTCCTAATCTGGATCAACAGTAAAACTGTTCATTAAGAGCAATGGTCCAATCTGGTCTTATACATCGTAAACTGGAACACGTACAAAACTGGGAAATAAGAGTACTGGTCCGAACTGGTCTTGTATCCCATGAACTGGAACACCAGTACAACTGGGAAATAAGAGTACTGGTCTGAACTGATCTTGTATCCCCTAAACTGGAAAACCAGTAAAACTGGGAAATAAGGGTACTATCCCGAACTGGTCTTGTGTCTCCTAATCTGGATCACCAGTAAAACTGTTCATTAAGAGCACTGGTCCAATCTGGTCATATACATCGTAAACTGGAACACGAACAAAACTGGAAAATAAGAGTACTGGTCCGAACTGGTCTTCTATCGCCTTAACTGGAACACCAGTTAACTGGGAATAAGAGTACTGGTCTGAACTGATTTTGTATCCCCTAAACTGGAACACCAGTTGACTGGGAATAAGTGTACAGGTCTGAACTGGTCTTGTATCCCTGAAACTGGATCACCAGTAAAACTGGGAAATAAGATTACTGGTCCGAATTTTTCTTGTATCCCCAAACTGGAACACCAGTAAAAGTGGTAAATAAGATTACTGGTCCGAACTGGTCTTATATCCCCAAACTGGAAAACTTTTAAAACTGGGAAATAAGAGTACTGGTCTGAACTGGTCTTGTATACCCGAAACTGGAACACCAGTAAAACTGGGGAATAAGATTACTGGTCTGAAATGGTCTTGTATCCACTAAACTGGAAAAACAATAAAACTGGGACATAAGAGTACTGGTCCGAACTGGTCTTGTATCCCCTAAACTGGATCACCAGTAAAACTGGGAAATGAGAGTACAGGTCTGAAATTTCTTGTATCCCCGAAACTGGAACACCAGTAAAACCGGGAAATAAGAGTACTGGTCCGAACTGGTCTTGTATCCTGTACACTGGACCACCAGTAAAACTGCTGAAAAGGCTACTGGTCTGAACTGGTCTTGTATCCTCTAAACTGGA
>JANJGN010002782.1:0-10000 GCA_026770705.1 Isurus oxyrinchus
TGTGTGTGTGTGAGGGGGGTTTGTGTGTGTGGTGTGTGAGGGGGGTTTGTGTGTGTGCGTGTGAGGGGGGTTTGTGTGTGTGCGTGTGAGGGGGGTTTGTGTGTGTGCGTGTGAGGGGGGGTTTGTGTGTGTGCGTGTGAGGGGGGTTTGTGTGTGTGCGTGTGAGGGGGGTTTGTGTGTGTGTGAGGGGGGTTTGTGTGTGTGTGTGTGAGGGGGGTTTGTGTGTGTGCGTGTGAGGGGGGTTTGTGTGTGTGTGTGTGAGGGGGGTTTGTGTGTGTGTGAGGGGGGTTTGTGTGTGTGTGTGTGAGGGGGGTTTGTGCGTGTGAGGGGGGTTTGTGTGTGTGTGTGTTTGAGAGGGTGGTTTGTGTATGTGTGTGTGTGTGTTTGAGAGGGTGGTTTGTGTGTGTGTGTGTGTGTGTGTGTTTGAGAGGGTGGTTTGTGTGTGTGTGTGTGAGGGGGGTTTGTGTGTGTGTGTGTGTGTGTGTGAGGGGGGTTTGTGCATGTGTGTGTGCGTGTGTGTGTGAGGGGGGTTTGTGTGTGTGTGTGTGCGTGTGTGTGTGAGGGTGGTTTGTGTGTGCGTGTGTGTGTGAGGGTGGTTTGTGTGTGCGTGTGTGTGTGAGGGGGGTTTGTGTGTGTGTGTGTGTGTGCGTGTGTGTGTGAGGGGAGTTTGTGTGTGCGTGTGTGTGTGAGGGGGGTTTGTGTGTGCGTGTGTGTGTGAGGGGGGTTTGTGTGTGTGTGTGTGTGTGTGAGGGGGGTTTGTGTCTGTGTGTGTGTGTGAGGGGGGTTTGTGTGTGTCTTTGTGAGGGGTTTTTGTGTGTGTGTGTGAGGGGGGTTTGTGTGTGTGTGTGTGAGGGGGTTTTGTGTGTGTCTGTGTGAGGGGGGTTTTGTGTGTGTGTGTGAGGGGGGTTTGTGTGTGTGTGTGTGTGTGTGTGTGTGTGAGGGGTGTTTGTGTGTGTGTGTGTGTGTGTGTGTGTGAGGGGGTTTTGTGTGTGTGTGCGTGAGGGGGTTTTGTGTGTGTGTGCGTGAGGGGGATTTGTGTGTGTGTTTGTGTGTGAGGGGGGTTTGTGTGTGTGTGTCTGTGTGTGTGTGAGGGGGGTTTGTGTGTGTGTGTCTGTGTGTGTGTGAGGGGGGTTTGTGTGTGTGTGTCTGTGTGTGTGTGAGGGGGGTTTGTGTGTGTGTGTCTGTGTGTGAGGGGGGTTTGTGTGTGTGTGTGTGTGTGTGTGTGTGGGGTGTTTGTGTGTGTGTGTGTGTGTGCGTGAGGGGGTTTTGTGTGTGTGTGCGTGAGGGGGTTTTGTGTGTGTGTGCGTGAGGGGGATTTGTGTGTGTGTGTGTGTGAGGGGGGTTTGTCTGTGTGTGTGAGGGGGGTTTGTGTGTGTGTGTGTGTGAGGGGGGTTTGTGTGTGTGTGTGTGTGAGGGGGGTTTGTGTGTGTGTGTGTGTGTGTGAGGGGGGTTTGTGTGTGTGTGTGTGAGGGGGGTTTGTGTGTGTGTGTGTGAGGGGGGTTGGTGTGTGTGTGTGTGAGGGGGGTTGGTGTGTGTGTGTGTGAGGGGGGTTGGTGTGTGTGTGTGTGAGGGGGGTTGGTGTGTGTGTGTGTGAGGGGGGTTGGTGTGTGTGTGTGTGAGGGGGGTTGGTGTGTGTGTGTGTGAGGGGGGTTGGTGTGTGTGTGTGTGAGGGGGGTTGGTGTGTGTGTGTGTGAGGGGGGTTGGTGTGTGTGTGTGTGAGGGGGGTTTGTGTGTGTGTGTGAAGAGGGTTTGTGTGTGTGTGAGAAGAGGGTTTGTGTGTGTGTGAGGAGGGTTTGTGTGTGTGTGAGGGGGGTTTGTGTGTGTGTGAGGGGTCTTTGTGTGTGTGTGTGTGAGGGGTCTTTGTGTGTGTGTGTGTGAGGGGTCTTTGTGTGTGTGTGAGGGGTCTTTGTGTGCGTGTGTGTGAGGGGTCTTTGTGTGTGTGTGTGTGTGTGTGTGTGAGGGGTCTTTGTGTGTGTGTGTGTGTGAGGGGTCTTTGTGTGTGTGTGTGTGTGTGTGAGGGGGGTTTGTGTGTGTGTGAGGGGGGTTTGTGTGTGTGTGTGTGAGGGGGGTTTGTGTGTGTGTGTGTGAGGGGGGTTTGTGTGTGTGCGTGTGAGGGGGGTTTGTGTGTGTGCGTGTGAGGGGGGTTTGTGTGTGTGCGTGTGAGGGGGGTTTGTGTGTGTGCGTGTGAGGGGGGTTTGTGTGTGTGCGTGTGAGGGGGGTTTGTGTGTGTGCGTGTGAGGGGGGTTTGTGTGTGTGCGTGTGAGGGGGGTTTGTGTGTGTGCGTGTGAGGGGGGTTTGTGTGTGCGTGTGAGGGGGGTTTGTGTGTGTGTGTGTGTGTGTGCGTGTGAGGGGGGTTTGTGTGTGTGTGAGGGGGGTTTGTGTGTGTGTGTGTGAGGGGGGTTTGTGTGTGTGCGTGTGAGGGGTGTGCGTGTGAGGGTGGTTTGTGTGTGTGTGTGTGAGGGGGGTTGTGTGTGTGTGTGTGAGGGGGGTTTGTGTGTGTGTGAGGGGGGTTTGTGTGTGTGTGTGTGAGGGGGGTTTGTGTGTCTGTGAGGGGGGTTTGTGTGTGTGCGTGTGAGGGGGGTTTGTGTGTGTGCGTGTGAGGGGGGTTTGTGTGGTGTGCGTGTGAGGGGGGGTTTGTGTGTGTGCGTGTGAGGGGGGTTTGTGTGTGCGTAAGAGGGTGGTTTGTGTGTGTGTGTGTGTTTGAGAGGGTGGTTTGTGTGTGTGTGTGTTTGAGAGGGTGGTTTGTGTGTGTGTGTGTGTGTTTGAGAGGGTGGGTTTGTGTGTGTGTGTGTGTGTGTGTGTGTGTGTTTGAGAGGGTGGTTTGTGTGTGTGTTTGAGAGGGTGGTTTGTGTGTGTGTGTGTGTGTTTGAGGGTGTTTTGTGTGTGTGTGTGTGTGTGAGGGGGGTTTGTGTGTGTGTGTGTGTGTGTGTGTGAGGGGGTTTGTGTGTGTGTGAGGGGGGTTTGTGTGTGTGTGAGGGGGTTTGTGTGTGTGAGGGGGGTTTGTGTGTGTGTGAGGGGGGTTTGTGTGTGTGTGAGGGGGGTTTGTGTGTGTGTGTGTGTGTTAGGGTTGTTTGTGTGTGTGTGTGTGAGGGGGGGTTGTGTGTGTGTGAGGGGGGGTTGTGTGTGTGTGTGTGTGTGAGGGGGGGTTGTGTGTGTGTGTGTGTGTGTGAGGGGGGTTTGTGTGTGTGTGTGTGAGGGGGGTGTGTGTGTGTGTGTGAGGGGGGGCATGTGTGTGTGTGAGGGGGGCGTGTGTGTGTGTGAGGGGGGTTTGTGTGTGTGTGTGAGGGGGGTTTGTGTGTGTGTGAGGGGGGTTTGTGTGTGTGTGATGGGGTTTGTGTGTGTGTGTGTGTGTGTGAGGGGGGTTTGTGTGTGTGTGTGTGTGAGGGGGGTTTGTGTGTGTGTGTGTGTGTGAGGGGGGTTTGTGTGTGTGTGTGTGTGTGAGGGGGGTTTGTGTGTGTGTGTGTGTGAGGGGGGTTTGTGTGTGTGTGTGTGTGAGGGGGGTTTGTGTGTGTGTGTGTGTGAGGGGGGTTTGTGTGTGTGTGTGTGTGTGTGTGTGTGTGTGTGTGTGTGTGTGTGTGTGGTGTGTGAGGGGGGTGTTGTGTGTGTGTGTGTGTGAGGGGGTTTGTGTGTGTGTGTGTGAGGGGGGTTTGTGTGTGTGTGTGTGAGGGGGTTTTGTGTGTGTGTGAGGGGGGTATGTGTGTGTGTGTGTGTGAGGGGGGGTATGTGTGTGTGTGTGTGTGAGGGGGTTTGTGTGTGGTGTGTGTGTGTGTGAGGGGGTTTGTGTGTGTGTGTGTGTGTGTGGGGGGGGGTTTTGTGTGTGTGTGAGGGGTGTTTGTGTGTGTGTGCGGGGGGTTTGTGTGTGTGTGCGGGGGGTTTGTGTGTGTGTGTCTGTGTGAGTGAGGGGGGTTTGTGTGTGTGTGTCTGTGTGAGTGAGGGGGTCTTGTGTGTGTGTGTGTGTGTGTGTGTGTGTGTGTGTGTGTGGGGGGGGTTTGTGTGTGTGTGTGTGCGTGTGTGTGTGAGGGGGGTTTGTGTGTGAGGGGGGTTTGTGTGTGAGGGGGGTTTGTGTGTGCGTGTGTGTGTGAGGGGGGTTTGTGTGTGCGTGTGTGTGTGAGGGGGGTTTGTGTGTGTGAGGGGGGTTTGTGTGTGCGTGTGTGTGTGAGGGGGGTTTGTGTGTGTGTGTTTGTGTGTGAGGGGGATTTGTGTGTGTGTGTGTGAGGGGGTTTTGTGTGTGTGTGTGTGAGGGTGGTTTTGTGTGTGTCTGTGTGAGGGGTTTTTGTGTGTGTGTGTGAGGGGGGTTTGTGTGTATGTGTGTGAGGGGGTTTTGTGTGTGTCTGTGTGAGGGGGGTTTTGTGTGTGTGTGTGAGGGGGGTTTGTGTGTGTGTGTGTGAGGGGAGTTTGTGTGTGTGTGTGTGTGTGTGTGAGGGGGGTTTGTGTGTGTGTGTGTTGAGGGGAGTTTGTGTGTGTGTTTGTGTGTGAGGGGGGTTTGTGTGTGTGTGTGTGTGTGTGTGTGTGTGTGTGTGTGAGTGTGGTTTGTGTGTGTGAGGGGGGTTTGTGTGTGTGTGAGGGGGGGTTTGTGTGTGTGTGAGGGGGGTTTGTGTGTGTGTGTGTGTGTTAGGGGTGTTTGTGTGTGTGTGTGTGAGGGGGGGTTGTGTGTGGTGTGAGGGGGGGTTGTGTGTGTGTGAGGGGGGGTTGTGTGTGTGTGTGTGTGTGTGAGGGGGGGGTTGTGTGTGTGTGTGTGTGTGAGGGGGGGTTGTGTGTGTGTGTGTGTGTGAGGGGGGGTTGTGTGTGTGTGTGTGTGTGAGGGGGGGTTGTGTGTGTGTGTGTGAGGGGGGTTTGTGTGTGTGTGTGAGGGGGGTTTGTGTGTGTGTGTGAGGGGGGTTTGTGTGTGTGTGTGTGTGTGTGAGGGGGGTTTGTGTGTGTGTGTGAGGGGGGTTTGTGTGTGTGTGTGTGTGAGGGGGGTTTGTGTGTGTGTGTGTGAGGGGGGTTTGTGTGTGTGTGTGTGTGAGGGGGGTTTGTGTGTGTGTGTGTGTGAGGGGGGTTTGTGTGTGTGTGTGTGTGAGGGGGGTTTGTGTGTGTGTGTGTGTGAGGGGGGTTTGTGTGTGTGTGTGAGGGGGGTTTGTGTGTGTGTGTGTGTGTGTGAGGGGGGTTTGTGTGTGTGTGTGTGAGGGGGTTTTGTGTGTGTGTGAGGGGGTATGTGTGTGTGTGTGGTGAGGGGGGGTATGTGTGTGTGTGTGTGAGGGGGGTATGTGTGTGTGTGTGTGAGGGGGTTTGTGTGTGTGTGTGTTGTGTGTGAGGGGGTTTGTGTGTGTGTGTGTGTGTGGGGGGGGTTTTGTGTGTGTGTGTGTGTGTGAGGGGGTTTGTGTGTGTGTGAGGGGGGTTTGTGTGTGTGTGCGGGGGGTTTGTGTGTGTGTGCGGGGGGTTTGTGTGTGTGTGAGTGAGGGGGGTTTGTGTGTGTGTGTCTGTGTGAGTGAGGGGGGTTTGTGTGTGTGTGTCTGTGTGAGTGAGGGGGTTTTGTGTGTGTGTGTGTGTGTGTGTGTGTGTGTGTGTGTGTGTGTGTGTGTGTGTGTGTGTGTGTGTGGGGGGGGGGGGTTTGTGTGTGTGTGTGTGCGTGTGTGTGTGAGGGGGGTTTGTGTGTGAGGGGGGTTTGTGTGTGCGTGTGTGTGTGAGGGGGGTTTGTGTGTGCGTGTGTGTGTGAGGGGGGTTTGTGTGTGTGAGGGGGGTTTGTGTGTGTGAGGGGGGTTTGTGTGTGCGTGTGTGTGTGAGGGGGGTTTGTGTGTGTGTGTGTGTGTGAGGGGGATTTGTGTGTGTGTGTGTGAGGGGGTTTTGTGTGTGTCTGTGTGAGGGGTTTTTGTGTGTGTGTGTGAGGGGGGTTTGTGTGTGTGTGTGTGAGGGGGGTTTTGTGTGTGTGTGTGAGGGGGGTTTGTGTGTGTGTGTGTGTGAGGGGAGTTTGTGTGTGTGTTTGTGTGTGAGGGGGGGTTTGTGTGTGTGTGTCTGTGTGTGTGTGAGGGGGGTTTGTGTGTGTGTGTGTGTGAGGGGGGTTTGTGTGTGTGTGTCTGTGTGTGAGGGGGGTTTGTGTGTGTGTGTCTGTGTGTGAGGGGGTTTTGTGTGTGTGTGTGTGAGGGGGTTTTGTGTGTGTGTGCGTGAGGGGGATTTGTGTGTGTGTGCGTGAGGGGGGTTTGTGTGTGTGAGGGGGGTTTGTGTGTGTGTGTGTGAGGGGGGTTTGTGTGTGTGTGTGAGGGGGGTTGGTGTGTGTGTGTGTGAGGGGGGTTGGTGTGTGTGTGTGTGTGTGTGAGGGGGGTTGGTGTGTGTGTGTGTGTGTGAGGGGGTTGGTGTGTGTGTGTGTGAGGGGGGTTGGTGTGTGTGTGTGTGAGGGGGGTTGGTGTGTGTGTGTGTGAGGGGGGTTGGTGTGTGTGTGTGTGAGGGGGGTTGGTGTGTGTGTGTGTGAGGGGGGTTGGTGTGTGTGTGTGTGAGGGGGGTATGTGTGTGTGTGTGTGAGGGGGGTATGTGTGTGTGTGTGTGAGGGGGGGTTGGTGTGTGTGTGTGTGCGGGGGGTTTGTGTGTGTGTGCGGGGGGTTTGTGTGTGTGTGTCTGTGTGAGTGAGGGGGGTTTGTGTGTGTGTGTCTGTGTGAGTGAGGGGGTCTTGTGTGTGTGTGTGTGTGTGTGTGTGTGTGTGTGTGTGTGTGTGTGTGTGTGTGTGGGGGGGGGGTTTGTGTGTGTGTGTGTGCGTGTGTGTGTGAGAGGGGTTTGTGTGTGAGGGGGGTTTGTGTGTGAGGGGGGTTTGTGTGTGCGTGTGTGTGTGAGGGGGGTTTGTGTGTGCGTGTGTGTGTGAGGGGGGTTTGTGTGTGTGAGGGGGGTTTGTGTGTGCGTGTGTGTGTGAGGGGGGTTTGTGTGTGTGTGTTTGTGTGTGAGGGGGATTTGTGTGTGTGTGTGTGAGGGGGTTTTGTGTGTGTGTGTGTGAGGGTGGTTTTGTGTGTGTCTGTGTGAGGGGTTTTTGTGTGTGTGTGTGAGGGGGGTTTGTGTGTATGTGTGTGAGGGGGTTTTGTGTGTGTCTGTGTGAGGGGGGTTTTGTGTGTGTGTGTGAGGGGGGTTTGTGTGTGTGGTGTGTGAGGGGAGTTTGTGTGTGTGTGTGTGAGGGGGGTTTGTGTGTGTGTGTGTGAGGGGAGTTTGTGTGTGTGTTTGTGTGTGAGGGGGGTTTGTGTGTGTGTGTGTGTGTGTGTGTGTGTGTGTGTGTGTGAGTGTGGTTTGTGTGTGAGGGGGGTTTGTGTGTGTGTGTGTGAGGGGGGTTTGTGTGTGTGTGAGGGGGGTTTGTGTGTGTGTGTGTTAGGGGTGTTTGTGTGTGTGTGTGTGAGGGGGGGTTGTGTGTGTGTGAGGGGGGGTTGTGTGTGTGTGAGGGGGGGTTGTGTGTGTGTGTGTGTGTGAGGGGGGGTTGTGTGTGTGTGTGTGTGTGAGGGGGGTTGTGTGTGTGTGTGTGTGTGAGGGGGGGTTGTGTGTGTGTGTGTGTGTGAGGGGGGTTTGTGTGTGTGTGTGAGGGGGGTTTGTGTGTGTGTGTGAGGGGGTTTGTGTGTGTGTGTGTGTGTGAGGGGGGTTTGTGTGTGTGTGTGAGGGGGTTTGTGTGTGTGTGTGTGAGGGGGGTTTGTGTGTGTGTGTGTGTGAGGGGGGTTTGTGTGTGTGTGTGTGTGAGGGGGGTTTGTGTGTGTGTGTGTGTGAGGGGGGTTTGTGTGTGTGTGTGTGTGAGGGGGGTTTGTGTGTGTGTGAGGGGGGTTTGTGTGTGTGTGTGTGTGAGGGGGGTTTGTGTGTGTGTGTGTGAGGGGGTTTTGTGTGTGTGTGAGGGGGTATGTGTGTGTGTGTGTGTGAGGGGGGTATGTGTGTGTGTGTGTGTGAGGGGGGTATGTGTGTGTGTGTGTGTGAGGGGGTTTGTGTGTGTGTGTGTGTGTGTGAGGGGGTTTGTGTGTGTGTGTGTGTGTGGGGGGGGTTTTGTGTGTGTGTGTGTGTGTGAGGGGGGTTTGTGTGTGTGTGAGGGGGGTTTGTGTGTGTGTGCGGGGGGTTTGTGTGTGTGTGCGGGGGGTTTGTGTGTGTGTGAGTGAGGGGGGTTTGTGTGTGTGTGTCTGTGTGAGTGAGGGGGGTTTGTGTGTGTGTGTCTGTGTGAGTGAGGGGGTTTTGTGTGTGTGTGTGTGTGTGTGTGTGTGTGTGTGTGTGTGTGTGTGTGTGGGGGGGGGGGGGGGGGGTTTGTGTGTGTGTGTGTGCGTGTGTGTGTGAGGGGGGTTTGTGTGTGAGGGGGGTTTGTGTGTGCGTGTGTGTGTGAGGGGGGTTTGTGTGTGTGAGGGGGGTTTGTGTGTGTGAGGGGGGTTTGTGTGTGCGTGTGTGTGTGAGGGGGGTTTGTGTGTGTGTGTGTGTGAGGGGATTTGTGTGTGTGTGTGTGAGGGGGTTTTGTGTGTGTCTGTGTGAGGGGTTTTTGTGTGTGTGTGTGAGGGGGGTTTGTGTGTGTGTGTGTGAGGGGGGTTTTGTGTGTGTGTGTGAGGGGGGTTTGTGTGTGTGTGTGTGAGGGGAGTTTGTGTGTGTGTTTGTGTGTGAGGGGGGTTTGTGTGTGTGTGTCTGTGTGTGTGTGAGGGGGGTTTGTGTGTGTGTGTGTGTGAGGGGGGTTTGTGTGTGTGTGTCTGTGTGTGAGGGGGGTTTGTGTGTGTGTGTCTGTGTGTGAGGGGGTTTTGTGTGTGTGTGTGTGAGGGGGTTTTGTGTGTGTGTGCGTGAGGGGGATTTGTGTGTGTGTGCGTGAGGGGGGTTTGTGTGTGTGAGGGGGGTTTGTGTGTGTGTGTGTGAGGGGGGTTTGTGTGTGTGTGTGTGAGGGGGGTTGGTGTGTGTGTGTGTGAGGGGGGTTTGTGTGTGTGTGTGTGTGTGAGGGGGGTTGGTGTGTGTGTGTGTGTGTGAGGGGGGTTGGTGTGTGTGTGTGTGTGTGAGGGGGGTTGGTGTGTGTGTGTGTGAGGGGGGTTGGTGTGTGTGTGTGTGAGGGGGGTTGGTGTGTGTGTGTGTGAGGGGGGGTTGGTGTGTGTGTGTGTGAGGGGGGTTGGTGTGTGTGTGTGTGAGGGGGGTATGTGTGTGTGTGTGTGAGGGGGGTATGTGTGTGTGTGTGTGAGGGGCGTTGGTGTGTGTGTGTGTGAGGGGCGTTGGTGTGTGTGTGTGTGAGGGGGGTTTGTGTGTGTGTGTGTGTGTGTGAGGGGGGTTTGTGTGTGTGTGTGTGAGGGGGGTTTGTGTGTGTGTGAGGGGGGTTTGTGTGTGTGTGTGTGAGGGGGGTTTGTGTGTGTGTGTGAGGGGGGTTTGTGTGTGTGTGTGAGGGGTCTTTGTGTGTGTGTGAGGGGTCTTTGTGTGTGTGTGAGGGATCTTTGTGTGTGTGTGTGTGTGTGTGTGAGGGGGGTTTGTGTGTATGTGAGGGGGGTTTGTGTGTATGTGAGGGGGGTTTGTGTGTGTGTGAGGGGGGTTTGTGTGTGTGTGAGGGGGGTTTGTGTGTGTGCGTGTGAGGGGGGGTTTGTGTGTGTGCGTGTGAGGGGGGTTTGTGTGTGTGCGTGTGAGGGGGGTTTGTGTGTGTGCGTGTGAGGGGGGTTTGTGTGTGTGCGTGAGGGGGGTTTGTGTGTGTGTGTGTGAGGGGGGTTTGTGTGTGTGTGTGTGTGAGGGGGGTTTGTGTGTGTGCGTGTGAGGGGGGGTTTGTGTGTGTGCGTGTTTGAGAGGGTGGTTTGTGTGTGTGTGTGTGTTTGAGAGGGTGGTTTGTGTGTGTGTGTGTGTTTGAGAGGGTGGTTTGTGTGTGTGTGTGTGTTTGAGAGGGTGGTTTGTGTGTGTGTGTGTGTTTGAGAGGGTGGTTTGTGTGTGTGTGTGTGTTTGAGAGGGTGGTTTGTGTGTGTGTGTTAGAGAGGGTGGTTTGTGTGTGTGTGTTAGAGAGGGTGGTTTGTGTGTGTGTGTTAGAGAGGGTGGTTTGTGTGTGTGTGTTTGAGAGGGTGGTTTGTGTGTGTGTGTT
>JANJGN010002782.1:15000-17500 GCA_026770705.1 Isurus oxyrinchus
AAACACACACATACACACCACCCTCACACACACACACAAAACACCCTCACACACACACACACAAAAATAGACATACAAAACAGCCTCACACACAGACACAAAACACCCTCACACACACACACAAAAATACACATACAAAACAGCCTCACACACAGACACAAAACACACTCAATCACTCAGACACATACACGCACCCCACCCTCACACACACAAACACACACACACACACCACCCTCACACACACAAACACACACATACACACCACCCTCACACACACACACAAAACAACCTCACACACACCCTCACACACACAAACCACCCTCACACACACAAACCACCCTCACACGCACACACCAACCTCACACGCACACACCACCCTCACACGCACACACCATACTTTCACACACACACACAGACCACACTCTCTCTCCCACTGACTCTCAAACACACACACACCGCCCTCTCTCACACACACACACCACCCTCACAAAAACCACCCTCTCACACACACCTCCCTCACACACACGACCCACTAAACACCCTCACACACACAAAACACCCTCACACACACACACACACACACACACACACACACAGACACACTCCACCCTCACACACACACCCTCACCGACACACACACATACCACCCTCATACACACACACACCACCCTCACACACTCACACTCCACCCTCGCACACACACACTACCCTCACTCACACACACACACACACACACACCACCCTCTCACACACACACCACCCTCTCACACTTACACCACCCTCTCACACACACACCACCCTCTCACACACACACCACCCTCACACACACGCGCGCACACACACACACACACACACACAGACTCACATTCCACCCTCACACAGACACCATCCTCACCTACACACACAAACCTTTCTCACACACTCACACCACTCACACACACACAAAACACCCTCAGACACACACACAAAACACCCTCACACACACACACCACCCTCACACACACACACCACCCTCACACACACACACCACCCTCACACACACACACCACCCTCACATACACACAGCGCCCTCACACACACACACACACACACACACACAAAGCACCCTCTCTCTCACACACACACACACACACACACACACACACACACACACACACACACTCACACATCACCCTCACACACACACACCACCCTCACACACACACACCACCCTCACACATACACCCCCCCTCGCATACAGACACCACCCTCACACACACACACACACACACACACACACACACACACCACCCTCACACACACACCCCCCCCACATACAGACACCACCCTCACATACACAGACACACTCACACACATGCACACCGCCCTCTCACACATACACACACACACCACCCTCTGACAAACCACCCTCTATTACTCTCACACACACACACCACCCTCACATACACACACTCCACCCTCACAGACACACACCAACCTCACACACATATGCATGCACACACCACCCTTACACACACACACACACACACACACACACACACACACACAGCACCCTCTCTCTCCCACTCATGCACACACACACCACCCTCACACACACACACACCAACCTCACACACACACAGACGCACACAAACCTTTCTCACACACACACCACCCTCATACACGCACACACACACTCCACCCTCTCACACACACTCCAACCTCACATGCACACACACACACACACCACCCTCTCACACACACACACACACACACACACACACACACACACTCTCACACACACACCACCCTCACACACACAACCCTCACACACCACCCTCACACTCACACACACACCACCCTCACACTCACACACACGCCACCCTCACACTCACACACACACCACCCTCACACTCACACACACACCACCCTCACACACACTCACCACCCTCACACACACACACACACCACCCTCTCACACACACACCACCCTCTCATACACACACAAAAATATACATACAAAACAGTCACACACAAAACACCCTCAATCACTCACAGACACATACACGCACCCCACCCTCACACACACAAACACACACACACCACCCTCACACACACTAACACACATTTACACACCACCCTTACACACACACACACACACACACACACACACACACACACACACACACACACACACACACACAAAACACCCTCACACACACACACACACAAAACACCCTCACACACACACACAAAACACCCTCACACACACACACACAAAACACGCTCACACACATACACACAAAACACCCTCACACACACAAACTACCCTCACACACACACACTCCACCTTTACAGACACACTCCACCCTCTCACACACACACCACCCTCACACACACACACTGCACCCTCACACACACACACCATCCTCACCTACACACACAAACCTTTCTCACACACTCACACCACTCTCACACACACACAAAGCACCCTCAGACACACACACACACCACCCTCACA